>JAHNEJ010001079.1:0-289029 GCA_022559845.1 Amorphophallus konjac
TTGAGCGTGAATGGGGGTTATAGATGAAAAACGGGGTTGGGAGGAAATCAGATATGCAAAGAATTTTCAGAAACCTGCTTCAAGTCACATACTCTTCCCTGCATTCTAATTTAGATTTTATCCAAGCTGGATTAGTAATTTGAGCGGGAATGGATCTTGGATTTTTAAGCTTGGTAAATTTATGTTTACAATATGTTCTTTTGGTTTCTAAGTGCTTTTCTGTTGATAAAAATTCAGGACCTTCTGGTCCTGTGACGACTTTTGTCCTTTTTAGTTCCTATATATCATCATATGTGCTCTGTTGGATTGTAAAATGGAATAAGACAAATGGCCAGTAGGGGTTGAAATGTAGTAGTACTGTCATAAAAAAATTTAAAAACTTTTTTATTGTTAACAGTGGCTGGTTTGTATGGTATGATAAATATGCACTTTACTTTTTGGTCACTGATGCTCTGTTTACCCACTTGAGCAAGCTGTTACAGGTCCTTCTTCAAGACATCAGTTTTAGGTTCAGAACAAAGTCAACGAGAAGAACCTAAAGTGTCAAAATGAAAGTGCCAATTAGGCTTGTGCTTTCCTGGCAAAAAAATGGAAAATACATTTCTATGCAAATTGTTTGGCCTAGGAACTGACATCTGCTTGAATGTAATTCAACTTGATTTCCTGGTATTCTTTGTTGAAAAGAATTACTAGGTATACCAGATCTATTGTTGTAGATAAAATACACATCTGGTTTTGATTTTAGTTGATATATTTAATATCTCTTTTCAAATTAGCATACTTGCATTCTTTTTTATATGTTACCTTTCTAAGTCTATAACTTAATCACACTTCTAGTCATTTATGTTGAGATGAAAATACTTGCACCTTTTGTGTCCGCCTTACCCCTTACTTTAAATTCTTTTGTTTTTTTATTTTACAGAAGCAGCAGATTGCAGATGCAGGTGAAGGACACATATCTTTGTATGCATCTGCAGCCACTGGACATCAGCCTTGGACCTTAGCAGCTGGGTCAGCTGCAGCTCAATGGAATTCTTACAGGACAGATAATGGCATGGTTGAGAATGGTATAGCTTCAATTTCTAGCTACCATGATGATCAGCAAACCAAAAATACAGCTTCTTTTCAGGATGGAGCAAATGTTGCATGTCACACCTCTAGTGTTTCATGTATGGGAGTGTCAAATTCAAGTCATGACTATTCTGCCTACTATTCGAGCCAAAATCCTGCTGACCCTCATGCATATCCGTATCAAGGTCATTACTATGGCTATCCGCAGTCGTCTAGTGATTCTTCTCATCAACAAGTGGGAGCAGTTCAAAATACAGGTGCTCCTTATCAGCCTCTTAGCTCATTTCAGAATGCAAGCTCTTATGTGGGTCCTACAAGTTACTCAAGCACTTACTACAATCCTGGTGATTATCAGACAACAGCAGGATACCAGCCAGCGGCAGCGGGGTACCAGAACAGTGACTATAACCATCAGACCAACTTATGGAGTGATGGAAATTATGCACCTCATCATTATTCCATGTATACATCTGATGCAAATGCTGGTCAGGGTAGTAACGGGGTAACCGTGGATCCTTCACATTATCAACAGCAATATACTCAGTGGGCTGGTTATTACACACAAACTGCATCAGCTGTCATATGTCCTCCTGGAACAGAACGTGTACCTCTTACATCTGCTTCTGCTGAGCATCCAGCTCCTGATTTTAATGGCGGGTATCCACCAGTTAACAACCAGCCACCACCACCTGGCACCACGTCATGGAGATGGGACTCTGTCCCTTCTTTACAGGTTGGATTTTTTTTCTTTTTTGGATTATCTTGATGGAAATGTAGGTGGCTTCTTGATGGGCATATCCATGTTAGAAACTTGAAGCAATATGGTCACAATAGACAACACCTAGTATAGGGTATAAACCATGATAATTCTTTTATTATGATTTTTTAAAAATCATATTCTCTGTCTCTGCTGTATTTTTCTGGAGTTTCCTTTGCGTCTCTTTTGCTCTTGCCATTGTTTCTTGTGTCCATCAAATGACCATGGTTTTCAGAATCCGAGTACTCACACTTTGTGCATTCATCATTTCTTTTGATGTAACAAAGTCTTTGTAGTTACATACCTATCAAGATTTTTTTTCCAATCTCAGATGCTTTGTATTGATGGATTTGGATGAATTGTGTATATTTTAATCAGAATGTCCTATTTACCTATGTAATGCACTTGCTATATCATATTCTTTTGGGTTATTAATATTCCATTCTTAGCATTAAAATCAGAGTGTCCATTTCTGTTAGTCCAACAAGCTTACTGTATTTGTGCCTGTCCCTACAGTGAACTTCTAAGAATGTTAGTTTTACAGTCACTGGTACTAGGCTGCCGATTGGTACCTAAATCCTGGTATCATGGAACGACCGTTGTTAAGGGTTCATTTGTTTCGTTGTAAAACACTGCAACACTCTGCCGTTGTTTCATTTTACAACATTTTCCTCTTGTTTGTTTGAGTGTAAAACGGTATAAATGGGATTACATTGGCTGATGTGACACTAACATTTTCTTGTTTTGATTTACAGTCTATATCCACCAGAAACCAAAACCATAGAAAGAGCGAGTTGAAATTACAACAATCCAAAAAAATACCTTGTTTTATTTTACGGTCACTCAAACAAAATTCTCCCGGTTTTATAATCAGAACAATACACTGGTTTTAAAACTGGGGACTCTAAAACCGGGGAATTTCATCAAAACAAACAACACCTAAGCGAGCTTGGGTTCTGAAATTGAGCCCATTTAATTTTGGGTAACTCAGGCTACATTTTTAAAGCCCAATCCTCGTAATGGGCTGGTCTTGCATGATATCAAGACGAAGCCTGATAAGCCCAAAACCAATGTGTTAAATATAAAGAATAGTAATTGTTTGTAAATGTATACAACTATTAATTCGTGCATATGCATTGTGCACATTAGTCTATAACAAGCATGACCATAATCTACTGGCTCCTAAATATAGGAAAGTGTTCTTTTTGTTCCCTGCCTGGCATGCGGCGTACTGGGCGTGCGCGTGAATTCTGCATGTGTGGCACCGTGACTAGCAGTCTTTTATTTTTAAGAAAAAAAAACTAACCATCAGATCTACGTCTAATGGCCTAAAAGAATTTATTAACAGGAAACATTATATATATGTTTGTTTTGATGATTTTCCTAAAAAGAATCCTAAACAATTCTCCATTGAGCTCGAGCCCAAGATCAAAGGCCGGATCAATATTGGGATTGTGCTTGACCCTAGAAAGTGGCCTTGGGCCTGTTATTTGTCACTAGGTTTGGGCGTGCATTTTCTCAGACCCAACCTGAGGCTGGTCCACTCGTACGCCCCTGAATGGTCACTTGCTTGATTTTGCTTTCTTCATTTCAACTTTTCCCTGAGCTGTAAGTCTGCTTGAGCACTTGGGTTTAGAGTGCAGTTTATGGTTGCTAAATTAAACTCTGCTTTTTGCCTGTTGTCACTTGCTCATCCTATCCTATGGTAACTAACTCGCCTTTATTCCTTATGTTCAGATGTACCCAACATATATTGTCTTCTTTTTGCCTAGGTCCATGAATGACAATTATGATCGCCAAAATGAAGTCTGTGTCTTTTGTTTCTTATTATGGCAGGGAACAAATGATGTTGCAGGATATGGCCAAAGTAATGGCTGGCAAGATGGACCCCTTGTTTTTGCTAATAAGCACCAAGCCAGTCAGACACAGTCACATTATCAGAAGTCTCTAGATTCAACTTTTCTTCCTGGTGCCTGCATAGAAGGCCAACAGAACACAGTTTACACTCATCAATCTAATGCACAGTTTCCATCCGCTAATCAGGTTCCTCAAAATTTCCAACCACATTCGCAGGCAGTGCCCATGTTGGATACACTTCGGGTAAGCAAAATGCAGATTCCAACAAACCCTCGGATAGCTACAAATTTGAGCATGCCAAAGACGGATAAGGAAAGCTCTACAGCCGATGCATCACCAAAACCAGCTTACATCAGTGTTCCATTATCAAAACCCTGCACCAAAGTGTCCTCTCATGATCCAGCAGAGGGTATAATGAAGGTCAGATTTCCTTCTGCTCTTTATTATGTACTTCTTAGGGTGAGAATAATTGTTCCTCCTCTCCCCCTCCCATACCATAGCAGATGCCTTTTTATGTCTTTCCATATTGTCTGTTCAGTTACTAATTGAAAACATGATATCAGTAAACCAGAAAAAATAACCTTGACGGCATTCTATTGTTACAACAATTCAGTTTGAAGGAAAATATTCAAAATGTTATTATCAAAAATCTGGGGAATAATAAAATTTTGGTTAGGAGAATATCATACTTTGGACCGTTTGACGTCCGTATTAGTACACTCACTCTAATGGAAGGCATAGCCAGGGAAAAGGAATCGGCCTAGACATAAGATCATAATGTGATCCAACTCTTGTGAAGTGTTGGCTGCCTTGGATCAAGTCAGGACTGTTTTGTTCTCAAAAGGTGTCTCTAAGCTAACCTGTAAATTAATTAAAAGGAATTAAGCTTAAAGGAAGAGTAGTAGTGGTATAACTGTAATGACTGGATCCAACTCTTGTAAGCTATTGTTTGTTATGAATTAAGTCAGCAAAGTTCCTAAAAGGCGTCTATCCTAGACATACTTGTAGGCAAGTTATTTTTTCTTGCTTTCCAATATGGGACTAATCAGTTTCATCCCTGCCCTATCCCCAGCCTGTAGATAGGCCTAGCAATTATCCGTTTAAAATTCGAACCGAATTCGAATTCATATTCGTTTAATCGGATAATTATCCGAATAAAATATCCGACAAATAATTTAATCGGATATCGGATATCCGATTATTAATCGGATACGAATTTTGATATTGGGATATTTGTGTTGGATATTATCCGACCGAATATGAACCCTTAGATAAATATCTAAGGATACACATATTCTATATATAATTAGATCAAATCTTAATATGTTGTTTGATTGCTCTTTTTTACCTTTTTTGTCTTAAAATATAATTTAAAAGTAAGAACTCTACTTACACTCATTTGGTAAGTTATCTCCTATTTTTTAGGATGAAGTCTAATCTTTTGATAACATCTCTCAAAATAGAAATAACTTTCACTCTTTTTTTTTTGAGAAAACAACCGGCGACGCTCCACAACTCACCTCTAAGTAGGTCTAGCAATTATCCGTTTAAAATTCGAACCGAATTCGAATTCGTATTAATTGGATAATTATCCGAATAAAATATCCGACGGATAATTCGATTATTAATCGGATAATTCAATTATTAATTGGATACGAATTCGAATATCACACTATCCGCTCCGTATTCGATTCGTTTACAGGTCTACCTATAGAACATGAGTAGTCCGTGCGGTGGGAACACATCGGCATGGTTTGACTTCTACTTCTAGATAGCCCTTTCCTATGAGTTCCCTCCTATTGCCTGGTTTGTGACTGATTCACCACAGGCCTACCAGATTCTATTGGATTCATCCACAAATTAACCCACATCATTTTGCGGGTCTAGGTTTTCCACACTTTCTGGGTGTGGCTCTTTGATGTATAGGTTGTTGGTGTTTGGTTTTTTGGGGCGCTCATAGCCTTTTTCCTATACTTGTACATTCTCTTTCATTTTATACATTAGTGGTACTACCCACTTTCAAAAAGAAAAGAAAAGAATGGAACGTCTCCAGGTTCCACACAGGTAATGGAATACCTGACAAAAAGCACCATAGAGACTTGCCCTGCGGTATAACTTTGGCTGCAGTATCTGTCGACCAAGGTTTTCACAGCAGGCTATGGCTATGACCATGGAACACCTTTCTGTTGAGGCACCAATCCAACTAGTCGGCTCTGGGAAAGCAAACCAGAAGATCTTCATTCTTCAGCTCTCTAACCCACCATGAGTCCATTCCCCAGGTATGCTTTAGGAAATCTGTCACCGCTGCTATCTTGTCCTCCACTTCTCCTTGGACAGACACCACCCCACAAGCTTCTCGCTTTCTCTTCCCTTCCAAAAAGGATGGAGCCCAGGGAATGTCTACAACAATCTGGCTATCTTATCCTCCCTCGGAGTATTAGCTACAAGAACACTACACTCTTGTTCGCGTTCGCCGAAATTTCTAGATTTCGCGGTGGTGGCACACACTCGCTTTTGACGGAAGGCCGAGATAGGTCGACTTGGCACGTGGGGATTCCGAGAGTAATGACGGGGATATACAGAGAACGATATATACGCACAGGGAATAGTGTGATTAATCGTCCTATGTGATCGGAACAAGGATGATTGGGTGGAATGTGGGCGTGCCAATCGATTTCTCGACGATCATCTGCGGAACCAAATTTGGACCGGGGAAGTGCCACTAGGGCACGGCACGTGGGCACGGGGTATCGGGCAACACGTGGAGAGAAGGAGGTTCTGCCGGTACGAGTGTAGGTAATTGTGGGGATTCGTGTATAGGACGTCTTTCTCCACCGACCGCAAGTAGTCGGTGTTTGTTTTATATCGGATTGAATCCGAACACTTTTGTTCTTTGTTGAAGGAGGACCGGAATGTTTTTGGAGCCATGGGTAGAGGACTGGATGTGCACTGCAGCTATAGGGCGATCGTCGCACTCGACTGGCAGGGTTGACCTGACTGGGCTCTGGAGGACTGGTTGCATGTCGACCGGTGCGAGGGCTACAAGAGAACATGGGTGCAGGTACGTGTGAAAGATCGGTTTTCCGACTATTCTTTCCTTATAGATGCCATGAAAGCATTACAGGTAGGCACTGAAGGCCTGAGTACATCTGGTGCAAGCCACGGGACAATTCCGGCATACGTGTTGGCTCTCGAGTCAATGCAAGATAAGGCGGATGTCTGCGCATTTTTACGGAGGATCTCCACGAGGAGCTACAGGAGTGGTGGAGCTACCGAAAGGGGGCTGGACTGGATGGCAGGGGCTGACACTGACTGGCGCTTGGGGGAGGCCGGACGCGGCTCGAGGTGAGCAGTCGAGTACCGGCCCCGAAGGGCTAGTGTCAGCATGTCGGGGAGTTAGATCCGGTCCCGGGAATATTACTTCAGGGCCAGGGTCCGGCTAACTAAGGTCAGCGGTTGGGACCGTCGGTGGCCGGCTTCGGGAGAGCGACGGGCACGTGGTCCCATGACAGGAGCAAATCCGACATGATGGCGTCCACGTCGTTATCATAACGCGCCATATGCGGGGGGACCCGATGTGTGGGTGTGATCGGCGTTATCATAACGCCCCATGCGCGAGTAGAAAGATTTGAGTGAAACGACTAGACGCCATGTGAGAGGTGATCGTTCGACGTAACCTCGGCTTGTTCTAAGCGGATCAACAAGCCAACCAACGCGCCTTGCTCCTCGTGCTTATTGGAGTGCTGGAGGCCTTGGATGCTTACCTGCGTCTGTGTATTCTCCCCTGTGTATCTCTGTGTTCTTGCCCCTTGAGCTTCTAAGGGGGATTTTATAGGGAATTTGAAAGGTTGAGGGAGGGTTTACCCGGGTTGGAATGGAGGGGGTGCCCTAGTCCGAGTAAACCCTTCAATTGATAAAAAAAAAGTTTTTTTTTTGTTTGTGAGAGGGGGAGGGGGGTTAACGTGGTCCAGACTGGGGTGGCCGGTCTGGATCGACTGGGGGGTCCAGTCTGGTCCGCGTAAACCCCTCCCATGGGGGGTTAACGCGGGGCTGGTCTAGGTTTTTTGTTTTGTTTTGAAAAAAGGTTTTTTTTTAAGGAAATGGGGGGTTTACGTGGTCCAGACTGCGGGGGGCAGTCTGGTCCTCGTAACGCACCCCCCCCCCCCCCCCCGGGGGGGGGGGGTAACGCGGACTGGAGAGGGGTTTTTTTGAGGGGCCTATAAAATCCCCAATTTTTGTTCTTCTTGGGTCCACTTTGACCCGGTGTGAACGTAAGAAGGATACGGACTGAACTGGTGGCTGGTTGTGTGCGCGTCGAACGAGGAGATTGATCGGCTCTTTTGCGCGATCTCGAGACTTCTTCTTCGCGAACACTTCCGAACTGGTACGTGGACTGATTCTGAGCGAGACTGGGACCGGGATGACCTTGCACCGGGATGAGGGAAGCTGGGTGGAGAGCTCCCCGGGGGAGTTCGGCCCCACCTGGGCGCGACAGTGAGCTGGGCGAACCCCCCCCGGCCCCCCCCGAGGCGGGCTGCCGTCGTGAGGGGTGCCCCCGGGGCTCTCCTTCCGTCGTTTGTCGATGTCCTTTGACGGGATTGCGTTCCCGGGACGCTGGTATTGACCCATGTGGGCCAATTGTATAGTGTCATTGTTGTCGCCCGCAAGGTGTTAGGGGAAATTCCTGATACATATCGGGTTGTCGAACGGCTTGGCTAGCTGGTTCGTCGGGCTTAGATCTAGCCCCGGGGTGGGGATAGTAGCTTGTAGGAACTGAGAGAAGGCATCCTAGGCCTGAGGGCCCAGCCTTGGTGAGGTATGCTGGGTTGAATGGCGGGTTGACGGGTAGCCCCGGGTTGGCCCAGTGGTTGAAAGTTAACGGCTCGTTGTCATGTGTCTGAGGGTCGGGGGTGGCCCCAACTTGTTGGAGGGTTGCCGTGTGATGCGGCTAGTGCGTCTAAGCCATGGGTTGGTCTCTGCTTGTTGTAGAATGGTTGGAACATTCGTGCCCACGAGGTGCTCGGGGAAATTCTCGACACGCGACCACGGGCCGTACAAGTGTGCTAAGGGCTCCCGAAGCCCACGGTTGACTGGGGGAGGTACTCTTTTGGTTTTAGAAGGCTGGGGAGAGGCGTTTTTGGAATAAATCCCGGCCTCGTTGTTGAGTGCCGCATGACACAACTTGTTGTCGGAGCACCCTCGGGTCGGCCCGGGTGGCTTAGTTGAAGGCAGGTGAAGCCTCGTACTGGGTGATCGGGGGTGGTCTCCGTTGGTTGCGGGTGTCACCGTGAGTCACGGCAAGCCGGCTGGGGCCCTTGATTGGAACCGGCACGCCATGGAAGGGGTCGGATAAATAGCATCCGGAAAGTGTTCGGGGAAATTCCCGAACCTTTATTTCTTAATTTTTTTCTGGGAAAAAAGTCTGGGTACAACAACTCTCTACTACCAGTCTATTTCCTGCCTTCCTCTGTCAAGTGATATTTCTTACAAGCCCACTTTCGATGACCAATACCCCTGCAATACAAGCACCTCATTGCACTCCTACACTCTCTTGCCCAGTGCCCTTTCTCTAAGCATCTGATACATAGATCATGCTGTACTGGAATCGCCTTCCTTCTACACTCTTCACAGGCATCTTTGCTTCCTGTAGCATGAGCTATCTCCTCACTGCAGCTCCGACCAGCGGCGAGCTTTTTCTACATGCTAGCCACCCTCCAACCTTCTCCACTACTCTCCACCCACTCCCTCCCTCCCCCTCTAGCTCGGTCCCTCTCTATTCTCTTTTCAAAGCAATCAATCCATTCCTCCTCCCAAGGGAAAATATATAATTAACCTATGGTTTTCTACTTTTTCAATAATTAATAATGATCAAGTACAAAGTGGGTGGGGGGGAGTACATAAATTTAAGAAAATTGAAGGGCTAATTATTGTAAGAAATTGTAAGAAATATAAGACACGTGAAATTTAACTCCCCTCTGCCCTTGTGGATGAGGTACTCAGTGGGGAAAAGTACCTCCAGCAAATTATGGAAAGATGGACAAGATAGGAAGCTTGCTACATCCTGCAAGAAGATGCCTTTGGAGGCCGTAGGCTTTCAAGAGGAGACGGCGTCTGTAAGGACTGTTGCTAAAACAATTACAACATAAGACTGTTATGTTGAAAAATGAAACATTCTTTTTTTAATTTTTTGGGTTTTTTGCATGAAAACTATTGTTAAACGGGAATTTACAAAAAAATCATTTTTGCAAATGTATTAGGAGATATATCACTATGTAAATTTGAATTGTGCAAAAATTTCATATTTATTTGCAGGATCACTTCTTTTTACCAAAAGCTTGAAAAAAATCACGTTTAAATGGCATTTATGCACTATTTGAATTAACCCAGTGATATGTCTGTTAATGCATTTTTAGAAATGATTTTTTTACAAATTCATCTCTAACAATAGTTTTTATGCAAAAATCCCATTTTTTTTACATCACAGTCCTTACATCATTCAAGAGTGGATTTTGAGCTACCTACCTGTGAAGAGGCATTTTCAAATACACACTTCCTTTTGTGATAATCCTAGTGTGATTTGGATTTTGATTCATCCCATGTTTTGACTAACGTGTGATTTTAAAACCATACTTTCAGATTCTGCTCAATGAACAGTAGAATTTGAAATCTATCAAAATCACACCCGTGTATTTTTAAAAATCACTCATGACTAACGTTTCCTTAGAATCTTGTTCCATTTCTTTTGCTACATATTCTCATTGTATAACTATTGTCAGTATTTTTTGGCTAGACTATCATTGTTCCATTTCTTTTATTACTGTTGCACCTGTAATTCTCTCGAAATATTTCGAGAATTTTGTTTTAGAACAACCGATGAAAAAATATGGTGTAGCGTCGATGTCGTCGGACCGCGGAGTACCTCCGCGATTTAGAATTGGCCCGACCACATAATCACAAGCGGCGTCGCAACAAGAGAAAATCAAGAGGGACTATGCACGTGCACCTGTTAAAGTTGCCGAACAACGGTGTATCACACGGCACGGACTGGTGCAAAGACTCCCCTCCAGGCGAGCGGCGCACAACCAAAACAACAAACGGACAATCCTTCGCTCCCACACGAGTCTCTACCGACGTATTGCTGCCACGCGGCGAAGAGTGGGCCTCGGGGGACAATAAATGTAGAGCCGCGCTTCTCCTCGACCCAGGGCGACAAAAAATGAGAGAAAAGACGCGGAGAGGGGCCAAAAGGGCGCCCCGGGAGTCAAATGACCCCGCTGGGCCCCCAGCGGGTCCGACCGGCCCCCGCGGGGGTTGTGGCCACCTTGCCAGCCCCCAGCCGGGTCGACCGGCCCCTTGCGGGGTCGCGGCCACCCCGCTGGGTCCCAGCGGGGTCGACCGACCCTGTGGGGGGTAGTGTCACCCCGCTGGGGACCCAGGGGGGTCGACCGACCCCGCGCGGGGTCGTGTCACCCCGCTGGCCCCCAGCGGGGTCAGCGCGACCCCTGCGGGGTCATTTGACCCCGTTGGGTCCCACCTGCGGGTTAAATGACCCCGGGATCGTTTTCTCAAAACAAAAAAAAAAACAGAAAGAAAAAGGAAAAAAGGAGAGAAAAAAGGGTTGGGCTGCCCCACCTTGTCAGAATTGGGGCTAAAACTCATTTTTTTGTTAGAATTGAGACAAATCCTCACATTTCTGTCAAGGTGTGTTCCTTACCTTCTATAAATAGCCCCCTGGGCCAAGACGGAAAGGAGAAGAGAGGAAGCATCTACGAAGCACTCAGCAGCAAGGACTTTGTTCGTTGTTTTGACCTGTGAGAGGTAAGTCCCCGGGTCTTGTATTTATGCCCCTAAGAGGTATTATTGTAATTATGTCCCTCCGTGGGCCATGTTTGTGGGTTTCCACGTCCCGAGGTGACTAAATTATGTAGTTCCACACCTATAACGGGGGAATTACGGAAATGTCCTCCCCGGGCTGACGAGAAACAAAAAGTTCGGTTGTTTGCAGTTTACCCCTGGCAATCTCTTGTAATTGGGGCTACGTCCCTACTTCCTATGTCAGTGAGGATTTCTGTGATGTACAGTCGACAACTCGCCGACAACCCTTGTATCCACTTGGGCCTTAAATGCATTGGGTGTACTCTATAAAATCCCCCGACTTTCGGGAGTTATATATATACCCCTTCCTCGGCAAAATTGACGTATGTGAGCCTTCTATCGAGCCTCTCGTCATTCCTTTGGTCCGAGGATATTGTCCGCTCAATCCAACACTTGGGTGCCGTCTCAAATCTAGGTCTATGTAGGGTTTGGTAAAATTATTAAAATATCCCTGTGACCTAGAAATGGCCTAGTCGCCCCTAAAACCCTCCATAAATAGCCCCAATGCCTTGGAAAGTCAGTGGTCCAACCCTATTCTCGTTCCAACCCAAAAATTTCAAAAGTACGCCTAGCTTGGTAAAATTACCAAAATATCCCTGGGAACGTAAAATTGTCACAATACCCTCGGGGTCCGGGAAACCCCCTGCCACTTCAAAATGCCTATGACCCCTGCAAAATTGCATCCATACCCCGAGACTCCCAAGGCTTTTGCCTATGCCTAAGAGGCCTTTGATAAAGCCTCAACCCTATAAGTTTGCTGGGGGTGAACGAGTGGTGACTGTGAGATGAACAAGTGAACAAGTCCTCAACATCATGACCTATAAAGGGGATTTTAAGGTTTTCTTTGACAGTTAAACAAAGGTGTTCGGACGTTAGACCGATGTAAATCAACACTGACTGCGGTCAGTGGGGAAAGGTCCAGCACCCGAACCCAAATCGTCTGATACGATGCGCACCCACGGAATGAACCTCCACATATAGAGGAATGTTTCTTTTCAAAAAGAATATATTTATATTTATATATAATTCCGTGGCTAACAACTACATATTATCCTATTATAACTATTGTCAGTATTTTTTGGCTAGACTATCATTGCCCATGAACTAGTCGTGGAAACTTTGGGGGTAATCTTATTAAAAAGGTCATTGAAGTCCTCTAGATGCACTGTTTCAGCCATAGTTGTCAACTTGGAAAATGAAAGCGCAAGTGAAGCGAGAAATGACCCTCCAAAAATAAGAGGAAACAAGAAACAATTATATACTCGATTCACTTCGGGGGGGTTTTACCTGGTCACATGCTCAATCCTCAAGGGGTGTGTGACCCGGGGTTTTTTGGTTCACCAGGTTCCTCGTCACCAAAAAAAAAAGAAAATAAAAAAAAAGAAACAATTATATACATTTAAACTAATCATTAGTGTTTACTATTACATCTTTATAATGTGTGTGATGTTTATGAAGTATTTAATAGTATTATTTATAAATATTCTAATTTGTCTTGGATTCTAAAGAAAAGCCTTTATCATATATATATGTTTTCTAATTTTTATTTTTTGATTTTGATTTATATTTTTACAACTTTTAGGACACTTATGCAATATGTTCTATTCAAACTGGATATTTTTGAAACTAATTTTTGTCATCAGGATTGATTGGTTATTTTCTACAATTAATTTTTCTTGTGAGGGCCGTTTTATAAGTACCCAACACTTTTTAAACTTAACCCAGCACCAAATCCAGATCGATGGCTTATTAGGGCAAACATATTCGGGTGTGTGGCATCGCTACTGCAGTAACCATCCTTACCCATGTGTGTTGCTGCTGTCATTCTCGCCTGAGTGAGCAACCACTGCCTCATCATCTGCGGAGCACATTGGCACTGTCGTCATGGCCTGTGCAGCACACTGCCATCATCATTCTCACCTGCACAGCATGCGGCTCCTGCCACTGAGGCCCGATCACGCCTGCACGTGCTGCCCTTTTTGATTTTTCTTCTCCATTCTTTTTCATTCTTCCATCAGCATAGGCCAGCAACTTGAAGTGACATTTCCACTCTCCATTTCCCAGCCATTTCCGAAATGAATTGCTATTGTTTTGCAAACATGTTTCCTGAGAAACACATTTCCCACCTGGGGGAATGTTTCCCTGTAACTATGGTTTCAGCATAATGTTGGGGGGTTTAAATTTCAGGTTTAAAGCTGCCTCCAAGGTGCTTACCCCTCGCAACCATAACCATAGGGGCCATTTGGTAATAATTTCAGCTGGAAATTGGCCCCAAATTTCCACAAGTGACCTGTGCCATGCTGTGGAAGTTTCTTAAAAAAAGCACCAAGGGGTAGCATGATTTTCTTGTATAGTTGGGACTTTCATGGAGCTACCTAAAGTAGTTCTTTTTCCCAATCAAGGCAAAATACTCTTAAACCTTAGTCCCAATAAGCCTACATTTAATACAACTGTGGTACCATCAACTTCCAAAATAAAATAGGCCTGCATCTCTCTCTGAAAATCTGTGGTTTTTCGCACGTCACCTAAGTCTATCTGGCCTTATCTTTTTTGCCTTTTGTTCCAGTGTGATTTATGTTGTGTATCATATCCTCTTACATAGTTACTTACGTAAACATATTCAGTCTGTAGGGTGATTGCTGGTGACCATGTAGTGTTGGAATGTGATTTGGCAAAGGAGTGTGAGAAAGAGGCTCAGTTTATATCATCTTTTGGCAAAATCATTTTTAAATGCTTTACCTATTGAATTTTATGCTGGCAAAAATTTTCACTTATTCTCAGAAACTTCTAACTTCAATCAATGTTTGTGTTGCTTGTGGCAGGGAACCTTCCCTCCATCCCTCCGTGCTTATGTTGAGAGGTCCTTTGCTCGCTGCAAGGATGATGCACAGAGGTTGTCAAACCAGAATATGATGAAGGAGGTAAAGGCTCATCTTTGAAGTTTAGTTTCTTACTGAAAATGAGTAATCACCTACTCAAAAGGTGAAATGGGGCATCCGAATAACCTGTTTTTTCTATTGAAAGTATTTTGAAATATTTTATGAAAGTTGGTTATGTCACCTTCAAGAAATATTCTGTTAACATCAATCTGAAAAATTATCACATATTTCATATCTCGGCAAAAAAAGCCTTTTCATGAATAATGCAGGACTAGAATGTGTGTTTTCGCATTTGATTTAGATATGCAAGTAGAACGATATTCTTCTTGACATTTGATTTAGGATGTTGCAATTTGGGAAGGGGGATATGGGCATTAGTCATGAATGATATTTTTCTTGACGGTTACTGCAGTAGCCTACTGTATTCACAATTTCACTCTATTCATGCTTAAAATCTGGTGGTAGCATTTCACAGTTTCCTGTCAAAAAAGTATTTCTTACAGATGATGTCTGTCACTGAGAGTTCTGTGACCCTCTTTTATTATGTTGACCCAAGTGCTATTTACGAGAATCCTGTTTAAGAGCGAATGAAGAATGAGTAATGTGTAACTGATATCTAAGGAAAAAAAGATGCAGGTGTTTTATCCCACTAAATGGTCTGCATGCTCTGAAGAAATCTCACAGGCCTTTCTTGTCCTTCCTATGGAGTGCACTACCAAATTGGCTTGAAACAAATGCTATTTATAAGCTATTAAGGGTTAGAAACACCATAATGTGTTTAGGTCCGTGGGTTCTTGCAGGATCTTTGGTCATCATAAAAGAAGAGCATCTCCATTGGAAACCTTTATTTTTGTAGAAAAATAGCTCTTGGTTGCTTGAAAGTAGGCAGTTGCTCTGAAAGAATATTAGAAGAAGGGCTGCTAAAAGTTACAACCCCATCCCACATGAGAAAAAAAGGAAATGCATTTTTTTGGGCATTTTGGCATGTCATTTATTTATTATTTCTTTTGAAGAAAGCTGGGTTATTCCACCGTTTCTATTCATATCTATAATCAGGGGTGATAGTGTTCAATCAAGGGATGATGTACCTCTCAGACCATATAAGACATGCGGATTCAAGGAACCATATTACATGGCTGTGTATATCCAAAATACCACCAATTCTGTTCAGGATGTTTCCAAAATAACTTAGAACAGCAAGTCAAACACTCAACGAAGAGAGAAAAACAAACTCAACATGAAGCCCGAACCTCCCACACAAATCTGCTCAAAGCAGATTTGAGTGGCCTGGACAGATCACGATTGGAAGGAGACAGTGAATATACACCCTCAACACCTTTCCAAATAAACACTTAACCTGAACCCCTATCACCCCCTCTTTTCTGTTTATGATCTTTATGGATAATTCAGCGTTTCCATCCACTTTACATTTTAGCAAACTTTTTAGACCATACTATTATTCAAGAAAGTATCAGCGCCTACAAGAGAGACCGATGAATTGTTGTCGCTACTCAGGTGATTCTTCATAGATGGTGTCTGAGGTTTCCATAGCTTTATTTAATAACTTTTTTGACATTGACTTTTATTTCTGAACTCAATGTTATGTTTCTCCAATTGTGCAGTATGATATTTTGACTTTTCTTTTGTTAGATTATCACCAAAGCATCTGCTGATGGAACACTATTCACTAGAGATTGGGATACTGAACCTCTTTTCCCATTGCCTACTACTAGCTTGGATGCCACGCATAAAGAGTATGTCCTCATCCACTTTTCTCTCACTGACATTATGAACATTTGCTTTTATGAGAGAGTTTCAATCTGTGCCTGTTGGAATTTAGGTAAATATGAGATTTTCCCCTATTCTGTTTACTCTTTACCACCTAGGGTCTTGTAAAAGTTGGGGTTTTTAGTTCACCCTAACAATCATAATTAGAGATTAATCATCCTAACTTCAGTATTTATGTTTAACTTCCCACAATTTCTTGCTTATTTGATATTTTGGAGTTCTTTTCCAAAATCCGCAAGGGGTTATTCCTAACTGTCTGGAGGTTCATAGTATTTGCATCCAAAGTAAACGTTCTCTCTCTAGCCACTTTCTAGAGAGAGAAGCTCCGGGGGGTACCATCTACCATGCAGTGGGACTGGTCGGCGGTGCCTCTCGCCGCAATCAGTTGGGGGGACTCCGGAAGCCAGAGAACCTCCGCCATTTCACGGGGCACCGCATGGGGGGACTCACCTGTTTTCGTTGCGGTCGAAGGGGTCATGTCCAAAGAAGCTGCAGGCTGCCAGCGGTCAGGGGGCGGGCTGGATCGATGACGGAGGCCCATGGCTTTCCAACCAGGTCTTTCGCGGAGGTCGTCAGGGGAAAGCAGGAGGGAATCTCGGAGGCTAAGTAGGGGAAGGGTTATTTGGATGCTGGCTCCCCACTGCTGATCTTCGTCCAAGAGAGGGTTCGATGGCTGAATCGTTGCGTCTGGGTGAAGTTGGTATAGGGGGCTGCAGACACGAAGGCGGTGAGGTTGATCCTTGATAAGGGAGGTAGGGAGGGGGGAGCCTGGGCGATCTCTAAGGTGACTAGGAATGAGTTTATGGCAGTAGAGGCTAGTGAGGAGGCGGCATAGGAGTTGGCGAAGGTAGGATGTGTCTTGGCGGAGGGGATGATCCTCTAGACGACCAAATGGGAGCTGCCCCAGGATATGTTCCTAGATCCTTGTCAGGTGAAGGCCCGTATTTTCATGTTCGATGTCCCACTCATCCTTTTTGATGATGTGGGAGCCAGCTTCATCGCCAATCACTTCAGGCAACTGTGGAGGGACTGGTCAGCCTCATCACTGGCGGGGAGAGACTTTGGCTGGAGATGGTGGTCCAGGTTGGAAGCATGAGGGAGATTCCAGCGGCAGTGACTGTCGATGTCACAGGTAGCTGCTTCCCGACGTGGATCAAACTCCGATAGGCAACGTACAGAGAGGATGCTGGGGCCACCAGAGCCAGAGAAGAAAGGAGGGTGGCGGGCAGGAGTTTGAATTCGAACCCCCCCCCTCCCCCCCCAACCAAAAAAAAAAAAAACTCGGGTGTTGTGGGGTTGGGGTTAATGGGTCTGTCAGATTTTTCCCTGGTGATCTTCCCCGCCTGATCCCCCTGTCCTCGCTAGGGCCGAAGGCCCCTCCTCCCTCGGCGATGATGGGGTCTTCTGGTGGGTAGTTTACGGCGAGGTCTTCTTCGGTCGGCATCAGGTTGCTCAATCCCATTGGTCGGTTTCCTCGACAGCATGAGCCACATCCGCCTTCTTCCCCTGTGTGACTCTTTTAGGCGGCCGACTTGCAGTGTGGTCTTCCCTCGTCACCCAGCGGCCGACCAGCCCAATCTGTCGTCCCAGCCGGCAAGCAGAGGAAGAGGTGATGATGACGGATGTTTGAGATCTCTCAGCCCCTTGCTTGCTACTGACAGTTAGCTACCTTTAGCGGCCGGTGACGATGGCCTCGCCATCTTTTTTTGTGGCGGGGGGTGGTCATGCAAGCTCCACCCCTGTCGGTGCTGTCGACCTTCACCTTAGTCGGTCCTACTTAGACCGGCCAGCAGACCTAGGTGGCGCATCTCTGGGGGACATGTATTGGCTCCGGAGGGGCCGAACGGGGCACTCTAGCTCAAGAAGAGGAGGAGGCTATGTCTTCAGAGGGTGAGGAGATGATCTCGGAGACACCGGAGGTTGGTGGTGAGGGGGTAGGGATGCAATCTGAAGCGGAGGTCCAGTCCGATAAGGACACTTTAGGGAGGGAGGAGGTGAAGGAGTTGGTAGGGGGGTAGAACATTTGACGGAAGCCCAGTTGAGGGAATTGGCAGACAAAATGGGTATCTCTTTTGGAGGGGCGACAAGGGATTTGAAAGGGGCTTTCAACAATATTTAGAAGAGATGCTGTATGTGTATTGTGAGGGAGGCTCAGGGAGGGAAGTCGCAGTAGGAGGGGGGAGGGAGAGTGAAGGTGGAGGGGAGGGGAGGGGAGGGACATTCCATAGTTGTTATGAGGATTGTCTCGTGGAATGTGAGGGCGATAGGAGGGGGGAGAAGAGAAGGGCTGTGAAGGAGCTGGTCAGGAGGTGTAAGGTAGACATCCTGTGTGTCTAGGAGTCCAAGTGTGAAGGGGATGGGCAGCACATCATGAGAGAGATCGGTGGATCAAGACTAGCTGAAAGAGTAGCTTCTTCGAAGGAGGGGAGGTTAGGGGGAATCTTGGTCCTTTGGAATGAATATGAAGTAGAAGAGGTGGAGTAAGACAAGATGATCAGCAAGTGGGCTATCTCCCTATATTTTGAGAATGTGAGGGATGACTTCTCTTGGGACTTTACGGGGGTGTTTGGCCCTACGACATCATCACTTCTCTAGTTGGCCTTGGTGTGTAGGCAGGCACTTCAATGCGGTGACCGCTTCGTGGGAGAGGATCGGGGCATATGCCTACATAGGCGAGATGGATGATTTTGCTGATTTCATTGAGAAAGCAGCACTAGTTGACATTGGGATGGCAAATGGACCATACACTTGCTCCAACTTGCGAGCTAATTCCTATTACTCTAGGCTGGACTGGTATCTAGTTTCAGTTGATTGGGAGGACCACTATTTTCATGTGCAGGTGTTGTCCTTGGTGAGATCAATATTGGGCCACAAATCTCTTCTCCTGAAGACAAGCCATTCATGTGGAAGGAGGAACAACTTTAGACTGGAGAAATTTTGATTTAGGGGGGTAGACTTTATGGAGACAGTGTGGAGAGCATGGAATGTACAGTGCATGGGCAGGTCCACTATGGCTACACTGGTTAGGAAGTTGAAGCATGTGGCACATGTTCTCATGACACGGGGTGTAGAGAAAACCCTTCGTGGCAGGGCAGCTAAAGACAAAATACTCCAACAGATTGAGGGCCTACATTTTTTTGGAGGCAACGGGGCTAATGGATGAATTAGACAGAAGGCTCGGGGACATTTTGAAGGCAAACTTTGATGAGATCCTCATAAGAGGAGATTTATTGGAGGCAGAGGTCGAGGGACAGATGGGTTCAAGGAGACATGAACACTGCTTACTTCTATCGCGTTGCTTCGGGGAGGAGGATCAACACCATCACATGCATTCATGTAGGTGACCACTTTTTCGGTAGAGAGGAGGATATTTAGGGACATGCGAAGGACTTCTACTCTAGACTATTCACAGAGGATGAGTTCAGTAGACCGAAGATTGTATATGACCTTGTCCCATGGCTCTCTCTTGATGATAGGGAAGTCCTCTCATAGAGCTTCTCAGAGGAGGTGATCCATCAGGTAGTCTTTTCTCTTGCAAGGGACCGAGCTCTAGGTCTGGATGGATTCCCACTGGCTTTCTTTCAGAAGTGTTGGGACATAATCAAAATAGACTTGTTGGTAATAGTGTGAGAGTTTCAAGAGGGAAGGGCACATTTAGGGGGCATCAACAAAACTTTCCTAGTCCTTATCCCTAAAAAACGAGGGGCACAATGTTTTTGAGACTTTCGGTCCGTTAGTCTATTGAATGGGACTTTCAAGATCATCACCAAGGCGTTGGTAGGGAGATTGGACAGAGTGATGGACATGGTGGTTAGTGGCTTCCAGGGAGCCTTTATCAGGGGGAGACACATTAAGGATAATTTTCTAGTAGCCCATGAGTGTCTTTTTGTCATGAAGACTCAGAGGAAGAAATGGATGGCCTTAAAGTTGGACTTCGAGAAGGTATATGATAGGGTCAACTGACAATACTTCTTTGATGTGCTGGATAAGATGAGTTTTGAGGAGAGGTGGATAGGGTGGACCCGTGCTTGTAGCGCTTCACCCACTTTTGCTATCTTGGTTAATGGGAAGCCGACTCCTCCCTTCTATAGTGGTAGGGGACTCCGTCAGGGAGACCCTTTATCCCCCTTCTTTGTGTTGGTGGCAAACATCTTGAGCAGGATGTGAATGAGAGCGGAGCCTACATGCTTGATTAGGGGCTTCCAGGTTGGGTGAGGTGGCCCATCTATTACACAATTGCAATATGTAGATGACACTATTATGTTCCTTATAGAGGATGAACATTAGCTTTATGGGGCCATGTTGTTGTTGGAGTTATCGGAAGAGATCAGCGATCTCAAGGTTAACTTTCAAAAGAGCCTATAGGTGTGAACATAGAGGATAGGGCTCTTCAGAGGGCGGCATTCATATTGGGATGTTAGATAGGGGATTTCCCTATATCCTATTTGGGCCTCCCATTGTCCCCAGGTGCCTTACACTGTTCAAATTGGCAGCCTATTGCGTAGAAGTATGAATTTAGACTGGCAGGATAGAAGCCAATGCTACTATCCTATGGGGGAATGCTGGTTTTATGTTAGTCAATATTGGACAACTTACCTATTTATTTTTTGTCTGTGTTCTGGATCCTAAAAACGGTGACGAAGAAGGTAGAGTCTATTAGTAGTGGGTGAAGGTGCAGGGATTGGCACGATATCTTTTGGGGTAGAGTGGCTAGAAGTAGAGAAGGGGGAGATGCGGGTATCAAGAATATCAAAGATTTTAATTTAGTTCTCTTGTGTAAGTGGTTATGGAAGTTGGGGATGGGAGAGGATGATCTGTGTGCGCAAGTTATTAGGCAAAGATACTTTAGTGGAAGAAGAGATCAAGATTTGGCACCAATACAACACTACATCTCTCCCATTTGGTGTCATTTTGACTTGTAAGGACATTATCACTTCCAACGTCAGGGTCTGGGAAAAGATGACAAGTGTCTTTTCTGGAAGGATAGATGGTGCGGCAATTTCACCTAGGAGGCTTCCTACCTAAGGCCTTTCTCAGTTGCAGTAGATCCACTGGGATCTATCTTGCAGGCTTTTTGATTCTCACCTGTCATGAGGTACTTGGTAATCTTAGGATCAAGGAGATAGAGGAATTGGAGGACCTCCTTCAGTAAGCTTAGCTTACACCTTTATCTCCAATAGAGGGGTTCATCATTGCCTTGCCCTTCACATTTGGTGACCCAGGTGTCCGCCGAAGGTGAAACTCTTTATTTGGAGGATTTTCCATGGGAGACTATCCACTTGGGATAGATTGCTTCCATTCCTTCACGGCATATCTCCTTCTTGCTGCCTGTGTGGAGACGAGGATGAGATCTTGGACCACCTGTTTGTAAGATGCATCTACTCACAGGGGTGTGGGAGGAGCTTGCTAGGACACAGTACACTCTTGGCTGCCAGAGGGAGATGCACCACCTTATTGGGTGGGGAGATGGGGCAGAAGCTGGATCCTTGGAGGAGACAGAATCATATGGTGGATGGTTCTCGATGCCACTCTTTGGGTCCTAAGGGGAGAAAGGAACAACAAGACTTTTAGAAGGGAAGCTAGGGTGGTGGAGTGTTTAGTTTTGTTCATTTGTAACAAAGTGAGAGTGGGCATAGCTCATTTGTAATGTGAACTCCCATAATTCCTCCCTTTTTGTTTTGTTGGGGGGTTAGTGTGGGTCACATGAGCTTTGTGCGGGCTTTTTGTATAGGGAGTTTTTGGGAACTTATTGACAATACTTGTACATCTTTTTTTACATTTAATACAATAGTGGTACTACCCACTTTCAAAAAAAAAAAGAACCTTTCTTGAGGTTCATCAAATAACCATAGATTGTGAGGCTTATGAAAAAATATCAGTACTAGACAGGCTGATACCAAGATATGATATAATACAGGTGTAATTTCTAGGAATTCTTATTTTATCTGTGCAGAAGATGTAAGTGCCATTCTTACGCACAAAAAATATAACTATTTTTTATGATCAATGTCAGCGTCTATTGTTGCCACAGTCGAATCAATCACAAAGCTGTAATCTATAACTGATACCATACGAAATTGAGCACCTTCCAAAAAAGTATCATATGGAATTGAGATTGCTAATTGTTGCCTCAATTGAGTGGGGTTTTTTTTTTAAGTTGGGTCTTGTGGAATCTTGTTTTCTATTTGCCTTTTGAAGCATCTCTTACACGGGCCTAGCTCAACTTTTATGTGCCAGTGTGGTCAACAGAAAGGTATGCAAGATTAAATTAGTTATATGCTATTAGTTCAACATTGGCCTGCATGCTCCAATGGTGCCTAAAATTGGCCATCAGTGATTGGTCAGTTATTCAATTCTGCCGATGGAAAGAATAGTGCATTGTGTGCTTTCCTAGATCTGTAAGTGAGTGTACCTTTTCATATGCATATTGCCGCATTGAAAAAAGTGTCTTTTTTTACATGAGCATGAAATTTTTAGTATGCAATTTCTTGAAATTGTGTAAAGACACCAGAATAAAATTTGGATATGGCAGTAGCCTCTGCTAATTTGCTGTAGTTATGCTAGCCATAAATTTCTAGAGGCAGTAGAGATTGCACGGTTTCCTGCTCTCTTCGACCCCGTGTGCGTCTGAACAACCTTCATATCTTCACATCAACATCGAATCCTATTACCTCTGAACAGTATTTTGTTTTGTCCTGTTTTATAGTTGATGATGTTAGACGACTTTTTCTCTATTTTTGCATCAGCATACAGAAATTGAAACGGAGCCCAAGTCGGCGAACTAAGAGTCGGTGGGAGCCCATTGCTGAAGAAAAAATGGCTGAGAAACCTGCACCTGTGGACCATCTTTCACCTGAGGACGTCGGTTTCAATCATTTTAAAGTGACTGAAAAGGTTGTAAAATTTTCTAGTCTCTCTTTTTAAAGTGTTTACTAATTTTTATTCCTAAATTCTACAAGGCTCTTGTAGTTATTTGTCATAATGTTCCCGTTTAAAGTTGCATATAGCAGAATGAAACTCATTTTTTGTCTCTTTTTTTCCCGTTATTCATCCTTCCTCTATATATATGTTTTGGCCTGGGGTTGTACCAAAGGCTGTATAAGTCAAGAAGATTCCTTATTGTGCTTTATCTTAAGAAATATATTCTGTGACCTCTTTGCAGACTCATACTGCAAAGTATGAAAACAAGGTAAATGGTTGGAGTGGCATGAAGTTGCTACCATCTCTGCAGGCTCTTCCAAATAAAAGCATTCAGAGACCACCTAAAAGGCAACGGCTTGGTGATTCAGGTGCAACAGAAAATCTTGATGGTTCTAGTGATAGTGACAAAGACCAGGATTTAACCAAATATTATTCAAGTGCCATGGCAATGGCCAACTCACCTGAAGAAAGAAAAAAACGGGAACATAGATATAAACGTTTTGAGAAAGGACAAGAGCGTCAAGGAGAACTAAAGAACTACCAACCTAAAGGTTTTAGAGCTGGAAGTTTGTACAATAGAAGGGCAACTGCAACTTTGCTTTCAAAATATGAAGATGGCTCCAACCAGGCTGTGGAAGATATTGATTGGGATTCCTTTACCGTCAAAGGTACCTGTCAGGAAATCGAGAAACGCTATTTGCGTCTCACCTCTGCTCCTGATCCTGCTACCGTAAGTATCTCAGAAGTTTATTTTGTGGGCAAGATTTCCTTCCTTCTTTAATCCAACATTTTGGTGTTAATTAACTTAGTTTCCTTGAAAATGTAAATTAAATGCATGTTTGAACACATTCTCTCTCCTTCCACTCCAAGAATCTTTTTCTGATTTAAGATTAATTGCAGGTAAGACCTGAAGAAGTGTTGGAACAAGCTCTTGTGATGGTGCAGAATTCTTCGAAGAACTATTTGTACAAATGTGATCAGCTGAAATCCATCCGTCAGGACTTGACAGTGCAACGGATATGTAATGAGCTAACTGTGAAGGTCCTCCTTTTGCTTATTGGCCACTTACTGATAATCATAATTGTATCTTTCCTTCTGTTAGCTAGACTTGTGTGATTATCCTTTATAATTAATACTTGAAGGCAAACCTTCCAACTTCATGATGAATTTCGGATGCACTTTGAATGGCTTCCTGTAATGTTCTAGGTTTATGAAACTCATGCGCGACTAGCATTGGAAGCCGGGGACATGCCAGAGTATAATCAGGTTGGTTTTGATTTCTTCCACCATTGTACTGTGAAGTACTTGATAGTAAATGTATGCATGCTGCAAAGATAGCTGGTGATGATATAACAAATTCAAAGTTGAAAGAATTTTTAGGTGATTACATTGAGAAATATCTTATTGGCATTTTTTTGGTATCATTGTGAATAAAGAACCTCTGTAGGGCACAGGAGCCACAGGTTATTCCCTGCTCTGACCGTCATCTTCTCTTAATTGCATCTAGCCGATTTGTCTTTTTTAGCTGGTTGACCAACTATGTAGCTCATTCCATATCCTAAAGTAATAGGGAAAACCACTGCAGTGGCCATAAATATCAGCTGAGTAGATAGAGCACTGGCTCCTTCCCTTAGCTATCTAACCCGGAGACTTCTACTCCTGTAGGTGAGACAAGTCATAGGCTAACCTAGAACACAATCTTCAACTACTCCTGGTATTAGCTGTGGGGGCATTCAAGTGCTTTATGTGTTGCCTAGGTTGATTTTTTTTTGAATCAGGATTTAGATTGATAAGAAAAGACAATGCTCCATGTCCTGACTGTGGCACTAGTTATCAATAGCTAACCTGATATCTCTCACACCAAGGGATAGTTTGTGTGGGCCCATCCTGCCAATGAAAGCCATTCCTGACTTTCCTGTGCAACATTCATGGTGTTAAACACTAGTAGAACCCTTGTGGGGCACTTTGTGTTGGAGATCGGAGTACCTGTAGAGATGGACAAACAACAGAGAAGGAAGAAGAAAGGGGAAGAAGAGATCACACCACAAGAACACCGAGATTTATGTGGTTCGGAGGCGATGTGCCTTCCTACATCCACGGCCGCAGCCAGGGTTTCCACTAGAATAATCACACCAAGATACAATACAAAGAGAGAGTTCGCAGCCCTTTTATACAAGGAGATTAGGGCGCCCAACAGTCAGGGTACAAAAGACAACAATCCCCGCGACCTGACCGCGCAGGTCGATCCGCGTGCGAGGGCGCACGATGGCGAGTTCGGTCTCCACACTCTAACACTTTGTTCTTCTATAAAGAATGTAAAACTCTTTCTTGGGTTGGGAGAGCTGGATGAAGCACTTCATGAGTAACTGTGAGGTCGTGGTACCAATGTAGGGAGGGTACTGAACTGGGGTTCACACGACCTCATGGACTTTACACGCCCCCTCCTGAGTCCAAGAGACATTTGCCCTGCGCATGGATTGGCATACTGGTGATTTGGGCTTGATCCTAGGTGGGTGGGTTTACTCCTGATTTTTTTTTTAATTAAAAAACTCTTTCTAAAGTTTTTATTTAGTTTGACATGCTAAGTACAATCTTGCAGGAGATTTTCACTGGATTGTAGTGGGATTGGACATCAGAAAAATGGGCACAAGCTGACCAAATTGAACATTAAATTGGTCTGGCAGATGAGCTTATGCCAAGCAAGATTTTAAAAACCATTTTCCCAGGCCAGTTTTGGCCGGTTTCCTCCCTATTGGAACATGACCTGTTCAGCTGGTTCCAGTCTGGTTTGGCTGGTTTTTAGTACCATGATGCCAACATCTCCTCCATTACGGCTTGCCATGTTTACGTGTTTATGCCATTTTGGTTACCCAATAATAAGGCAGCAAGAAGAATCAAAAGAGGAAGGATGGATGATCCCACATTTACAGCCATCTTGAATCCTTCGTTTTTATTATGCTCCAGCCCATTAAACTTGTTTAGTAGTGCAGCTTGTCCATGATCAAAGGCATGAAGGTGACTCTGCATTTGGGATAGTCCTTCGATTATATCCATCCAGTTCACCAAGTTCTTTCAGCATCTTGCTCATGATAAGCCTTGGTGCAGAACATGATGCTGGTTGTTTGTTTCTCTTTCTGATTAGCAGAACAAATACAATAAGTACCAGCAGCCAGGAGGGCCATTCAATTTTTTCTTATGTTTGATAGTTACAACAAAATAAGTAGAAGCAAAAAAACAAAGTAGAAGGGGATGGGTGAAATCTTCATATTGTGGGCTTCCTGCACGGTGCAACACAACATAGGGGATGTGTTGGTAATTGGTTGATGTGTGGGAGATCAAAATCTAAATCTGAGTTTTCCATGCGGGTGTTGATGGGTAACAAGTTGGAATATTACAGAAACTCAATTAGATATTTAGATAGCATATGATGATTTACATGGATTATCTGATGTGGTCAGGAGCTGCTGAACCAGCCACTTTGAATGCGAATTGGCTAAGGAACTGTGTAGCGTGATCAGTATTTGTGAAGGTTTTGAGTGGTGTATCTTTCTTGGGCAGATTCTGGAGAACATGAGGTGATTTGGTGATCAAACAAAGTAAAAAGGGAGAACTGCAAGTTGTTACATGTTGCAGTTTAGTGGGAAGTATGATAGGAAGGGACTAAGAAAATTAAGGGTGGGTTCTGACCGCTGGCAATGGACCACTCAAGGTATACAATGAAGCTCAAAACTATAGAGGATCCTCATGGGGGCTGCAGCCAGTGTGATCAGCATGATTCCAGATAGCCAGGATTTTTGGGGGGTTGGGGGGGGGGTCTGCTAATTTCTAATGGTTATTCATTTAATCTTATATGGTCTATTCTACAGTTTTTTAAACTAATGTCTTTTGACACATTATCCAAGGCACATGGCCAATGAGACATGAAGCTGCAGTGCCATGCGTCTGCAGTTGCAGGATCCACGTGCCACTGGGGTTTACCTCAGTGCTTCGAAGGGGAGGAATGGGAGTTATTGTCATTAAGAAAAATGATTGATGCATGTCGCTAATCCTCCTAACTAGCTTACTAAAGCACTGTGAAGGATGCCAAATTCTTAATGACATATTTCATGCAAAGGCTCTGGCAGAAGACCAAAGAGACCAGCTGTTGGATATAAAAGGTCATTTATAGGTAGCCCAGTGTTTTATGTATGAGTATCAATGATACATAATTGCAAAAAGTTGAAGCCTTCAGTCTTTGAATGGTTTGATGAATGCTAGTATAATCTGTTAGTTTGTGGGATCAAATCATTCTTCATAGAGGCCTTTTTGTTTTGATGACCATGGCTGCCACCAACCTCAGCATGTGGTTGCTTTGGACTTGCGGACCCTACCGCTTGTGCCTCATGGGGTGGGGTCTGCCAGCTGGGGTGAGGGGTGGGCAAGGTAAAACCGCTGAGTGGTGCTGCACAGACTCGAGCCAAGGAATCACTCGTGGGTGTGGACATTGTGGTGAAGGCACAACTGCACTTTGCCGCCAAGGGGAATCAAACCACAACCTCATTGTTATTAACAAAGCACGGAACCATTCAACCCACTCCTTGGGGTCCTGGTAGAGCTATTAATTTCAGTACTTTACCTTCAAGGTCAAATTTACTCATAATCTGTGAAATCTTTGATCATGATTATGCGTCATTTATCAGATTTCAAGGTTTATGGCAGGGTTGGCTGTATTGCCGAGTCGTAGCGACTCGGACTGGTGCTGATATGGTACAATATGGCCTGACTCGGACTGTCTCAAGCTTGACTTGGACAGTCTCGGGCCTGCCTCGGATAGTTTCGAGCCTGTCTCAGGCTTGACTTGGATAGTCTCGAGCCTGGCTTGGGCTGTCTCGTTCCGGCCTTGGCATGATGTGATATGCACAAGTTGGGGCGAGTCGCTCCAATACGGCCAACCTTGGTTTATGGCAATTAGAACAAAAGTGATATCTCATGGAAAAGAGATACATTGGAGTGTCAAGTTTGATGAGATTCAGTGAGTGGAGACCATCCCAGGGCTTGGATGCTTGCCTAGGGAGCAAACATTATGCTCAAACCTGTCTTGGGATGAAATCATGGGTGGGCTATGCCCCCTTCTCTACCCAGTGCTAAAGATTTGCTAAAACATGGTTATAATGTAATAACTTCTTTGTCAGATGAGCTGGAAAAGTTATCTTTATTTATTTGAAATGTTTTTTAATTAACTTCATTGATTTTGAATTATTAATCATATTACAACTTTTGTGGGGCTTTAGTCTTCATGTGTCCTTGTGCATTGGAACTCTTTCTGGATATACCGATATAGTGCCGTGGACAACATGCATGACTCATGCTGTTGGAGCTGTATTGATCAGAATTTTTTGTGAAATAAATTACCATAACTTACATTCTTTCTAGATTTTCTTGGGGGGGGGGGGGGTTGTATTCTCAAGATTTCTCTAAAAATGAAGAATCACGGGAAATACTTTCCCGGTAAGTGAAAACCCATGGTAAATGATTTACAGTAAAATAGAAACATTTGGCTGCATTTTTTGTGGAAAATCCTGTGCAAATGAAATCTCGCGCTTGCATCCAGTTCTGGGAGAGAGAGGTGGATGGAAAAAAATTCTCCATGGGGAAATAGATCCCATGATTAATGGGAATATTCCAAGCATAGTTTTCCTAGCTAACTTTTCACGCATTTGCAAAATCTATGAAAGCTTGTTGGGAAAACAAAAGCACGGAAAAATTTAGCAAATGCAAACCAACACCCCCCCCCCCCCCATGTTACACAAGGGCTCAAGTTGATACTTAATCCGATTATGAAGGTTGAGATAATGGGATTGTTTTCTTGAACCTTATTCAGTCAAGAAGGAGCATCGAATTAAAAGATGGTGGCTAGCATAATTTATAACATCGCTGTGAAGCTTTTGCGCTTGGTTATAATCTCCTTATTATCTTTTGCATTTCCAGTGTCAGTCTCAATTGAAGAGCCTTTATGCTGAAGGGATCAAAGGATGTCACTTAGAATTTTCTGCTTACAACTTGCTGTGTGTTATTCTCCACTCCAGTAACAACAGAGAACTTTTATCATCAATGGCAAGGTACTGACATCATAGTTGATTCTTTCGTGCATTTTCTGTTGCATCCCTTGTAGGTTACTGAACATATCATTTTCTGTGGTAATAATTTGAAGGTAATATCTGTATCATAATGAATTTATGTGTGTTCCATAGCATATTCATGAAGGAATTTTATGTCAGGTGGCATGCATGCTTGCCCATGGAAGACTTTCGCCAACATGTCCAGTGTGTTACTTTCTTTTAATTAGAATGTATGAAGCGGTAGAGATCATGGTCTGTTCCCCTCAAATGGACACCCTTTTTAAAATATTAGGGCCTTCTCTAGTAATTACTAATCCAGAAATAAGAAGGGTGGGGGAATTTAGTTGTTTGAGGTATTCCACACTTTTCTGATTGCATCAAACTAGATCTGAAAGTTTAATCTGAAATCTGATCATTTCCTCAGACATACTGAAGTTTGAGAATTGGAATGCTGAGGACAGTATTCAAGTAAAATTTAGCTATTTGTAATCATTAGTAAAGAGATAGGAAGGAGAAAAGAAATTATATTGCAAACCAAGTTATAAGCATGATTTTTGCATCAATGAGAGAATAAAAGAGATGTACTTCTCCTGGTGACCCAAGTTTGTCATATCAGATCTTGGCTCCACTCGGGGTGGGGGGGGGGGTGGGGGGGGGTGGAGAGAGGAGATCTCGGTGAAATCTGGGGAGATTATGACAATGCAAAAATAGACGTACATATATGTGTGATAAGAATCAAGGAATATTGAATCGTATCAAGACATTTTCTCAGTGGAATAGAATATGATTAACACAATACCATAATAACAATACAAAAACGAATTTACACAAACAATAATTGCCTTTTCAGATCTCAATGCCATCTCAACATGTAAGGGAGCTCCTCCTTTATCATCTTCATATCTTCATCCTCCTCTTCTTCCTCTTCTTTATTTCCCTCCTTTATCGTACTCCTCTGTCTCCCTCTTGTTCTTGATCTTGGTAGAGATTCTTTTCGGAACCCTTGGAGAGACAGGGATCTCGGAGATCTTTTAAGAGATGGCAAACCATGCTGGTGATTGATTCAGAGTTGTGGCTTTTCCCAACCGCATGAAAGCTATCCTCTCTGCATTGCTTGAAGATGCAGAGAAATACTAATAGTTTACCCTTTCCTGTGTTATCATATGTAATGTACCTTGCATCCGATGTATTGTCTTACTTACTGGACATGCAAGTTAGGTACTGGTAAGCTTCATCCTAGTTCATTCTAGGTTCTTGTATCCGTCATTGAGTTGTTTGGTTATTTGGCAACATGTGTTGTACCTCTAGGTTCTTGTGTTTGATAATCAGATGTATGGTTGTTAGCCCAACTTCACTGTATGCCCAATTGGAAGTTGATGTTTTGATTGTTAATTCTAGATTATCTGCTGAAGCTAGAAAGGATGAGGCTGTAAAGCATGCTCTTGCCGTTCGTGCAGCTGTTACTTCCGGAAACTATGTTTTGTTTTTCAGATTGTACAAGAAGGCGCCGAACTTGAATACTTGCCTTATGGGTATGCAGGTTTCTCATATTTTGACTAATAGTAATTGTTTTTCCTTGCAATAATTAAGCTATTGTATTACAGATCTATATGTGGAGAAGATGCGGTTTGAGGCTGTAAAATGCATGTCCAAATCATATCGCCCCACAGTTCCAATTACGTTTATTGCACAGGTTCTGGGCTTTTTGCGAGTTGTACCAACAGAGGAAAGTGAAGGAAAGGAGTCAGATGGTTTAGAAGATTGTGAGGAATGGCTGAGGGCACATGGTGCAAGCATCACTGTCGATAACAATGGAGAACCTCAGCTTGATGCAAAGGTATGCCTACAGATGCCCTTTTCCCTGTTTATTACACAAAAATTGTAGCCGAGTCCAAGATTGAGGGCTTCCGTTACGCCACATTGCTTTATCATATACATTAAAATGAGATAAAAATGCAACTTGCCTGAGATGGTTCCTTCAAGGGGCCGTTTGGTTGTTGTAAAATACCATAAAATGTTGTACACTAGGTATATTACGGTGTTTTGGAGTGTTTTATGTCATAGACAGAGACTTTTATGGCTAATTAGTAATTCACACCGGCCAGCGTGATCGGTAGTTATTGCCTTGCACGCGTTATCAACCCAGTCTCTGAGTCTGACGTTAGCATCTAATGGAAGGCTTGGCAGCCTCATCTGGACTGTCCATTAGGGAAGTTTACTGGAATGCACTATTAAGGGGTGCAAATTTTTTGGAACCTTCTTAGTAATGTACATGGAGGGGGAAAAAAAAAAAGAGCACAATGTCTCAAATAGTGTCCGATTATGTCCTGTTTATTACCAGTAGCCGCTTTCTCCTACCAGACGGGGAAGGCCTGCGTCATTCTCATCCTTCCGACCCAACCCGCCGCCGCCGGAAAGATATGCATCCTCGTTACCTCTCTTTCTTCCTCTGCCTCACAAATGATCACATATCGCCTTTGCTGATTCTAATGCATCTGGTGCTGGCTAAGTTTTGAGAACAATATTCCTGTTAAAAGGAGTTGAATTTCTTATTGCACCTTTTTTTGGGGGGGGCTCTTCGCTATTTTGCAGGCAACATCAACGACGCTATACATGCCAGAGCCAGAAGATTCCGTTGCCCATGGCGACTCGAACCTTGCTGTAGATGATTTTTTTACCCGGGCATCCTGAAGTGTTACGACTTACTAGTGGCTTTGCTCGTGTGGAGAACGAGATAGCAGCAGGGGTGTGTCCTTGATAGCGCCGCATTGTGCGTCCTGTCTTGGTGCACGCACCAACGCCGTCTGTGGTGATGGAAAAAAGAAGACATTACTGTTGACATCAGAAGCCACAGAGACGGTTTGGCCCTTGCGGCCCCAGCTCGAAAGGCCGCCAAGACATTCGATGGTGAGGTAAGAGAGACCCCGGAGGAAGAAGGGGTGGGGCGGGGTTGTTGGGTTCGTATTTTCCCCCACACACAGTAAAAAAACGGTGCTCTCCTCTGGTGAAGCCAGGGGTTGCCTCGAAGAAGCTTACCTCTATAGGCAGGGTCGGCATTTGCATGTATATTATACGACAAAGACAAGCATTTGTAATTCAAAAGTTCACTGGAAATTGTGACCTTTTGAGAGAGTCAGGGAATTTCTCAAAACACAGACGACATGTTAGCGTTTTTTTGTCGCGGCCAACTGTCATATTAGATAAATGTGACTCAAAACGGACCACCATCTCAAGCCATCAAGAGAGTTGTTTGACATTCAACTTCAAGTGAAATAATCATTTCAGGTATATCTTCGACACATTTTTTTTTTGGAATTAAATTTTTTTGGCTACTTGACTGAGATGATGATGGATCAGGTTTATCTAATCGTAATGGATATTCTGAATTTATTTCGTATGAGGTGTTGGAAACACCTCCGTATGCCGATACATAAGGCGACAACTGGTTAGCTGGCCTTTATTACTTGACTTTCCTAACTAACCCTGGCTCAAATGAATCTGACCTTGTTCTCTGGAATTTTTTTGGAAGGTGATTGTTCACTGAACTTGTTTATTAGTTGAATTTTGTTAGCTGACCCTATTAGCTATGAAGTTGGAAGATGTTTATTCCCCAGTCCATGTTAGTGTTACTAGGACTTAAAACGACCCTTCTTGTGTGCTTAAAAATCTACCTTCATAGCGTTATCAGATGTGATTAATTCAAACTTTCTAACAATACGAAAATTATTGATTCCAACAAAAATTGGTTTTGCCACTTGTATGAACTATTTCTTTAATGGGTGAATCTGTGGGTCAAGTGTTTACAAATCCTCAATAATGACTTAAAATTTAGACATTCACATTTGAGAAGGGTAGAATCAGTATGGCTCACGTGCGGCCCAGTAGTGTTAGGTTTAAGTCGGCCCAAGATTTGCACAGTGCAAAGTGAACCTCTGACAGTTGGCGGCCCAATTAAGATGGGAAAAGGATTCATCAGCTCATAAGGGGCATCGTTTCAGGTATTTTAAACGTCGAATGATTTTTCGACGATCGAACGTTACTCTCATCATCATCGATCTTTACTCCAGTAAGAACGAGCATATTTCAAGGGTGTTGTAAGACTCGTCTGAAGATCGCACGGTCCGGTTAAACGGGCATACAACGGAAACTTTTTTCACGTCTTTCCATGTTAAGGGATGGGTCTCTATCGTCGTGACAACCGATATAAATAGATATTCGATCAGATGACAAGGATATACATAGAGAGAGAGAGAGAGACGTAGATCTACGCGGATTTACAGACACTCACGTTGAGACACAGAGAGAGTCATCTACAGAGAAGAGCCTTGATCTATTTTCGAGCACATCTTAAGCCCAGCAAGCACTCTCCGAATAGTCACAGGACACAACGAGTACCCTTAGAAGCTCCATCCGACTCTAGTCTTAATCAGTCTGTTCTCATCCTCCTCTCTCTCTCTCTCTCTTCATCCACTGTTGATCCTCACGTAACACGATCCTTACTTGAGTATCGGAAGGTTGTCCTTCAGGATAATGTTTAGGGCTTCTTCTGACGTATTATTCCTGGTGTTTGTAGACTTACGTGGGTGACTTGACGTTCTTCCCTAATAAATAAATCTTAAAAGTGGCACGAGATCATGAGACATTATTTCCACCTCTACAACATTTTTTCCCTCCATAGAAATTATTTTATATATTTGCCTTCTTTAAAGAATAAATATTCTCCCATTTGGCTTCACTTACACAGAGTTCTCCTCCCACACAGTTGAAAGAAATGAGCATCGAACTAGAGTTCTTTCGTACATGATGGAAGTCTTATGCCCTCCGGTTCATATTCTTGAACTCGTTAGGTGTCCGGATATAAGCTGGCTTCGCTCCAGTGGATTCTCTTTTCCTCTAATTTGTAGTTGGGAAAAATAATTAGCACCCCCTGTTATAGAGGGGTTTGTTCTTTTGGGTCCCCATCAGGATATCATCCAATCTCCACTCCTTTATCAGGGATTTATCTTCTAGTCCTTGGAGTCACATTCCCGTTAAAATCATTTGAATGATGGTCAAACTCCTCTCTCTCTCTCTCACTCTCTCTATGCACGATGGGCAGGGATGAGACCCACTTCGTCTCTCTCTCTCTCTCTCTCTCTCTCTGTGCTCGATGGACAGGGATGTCTCTCTCTCTCTCTCTGTTTTATCTGTTATGAGCTCCTGAAAGATCCTTCACTCTCAAACAGACTTCTTCACACTTCCCCCAGAGGAGAGAAACATGTAGCAGAGAAAAAGTAGACTGCTGTTGAACTAAGGTTCTTTATCTCTAGCATAAGCGATCACATCTCTAACTCTGAATGTCCCCGTTGCCTCCTTCTCTCTTTTTATAGGAATTACAGGTAGCCAACAAAACGAAGATAAGAAGAACGAATACAACGAAATAGGTATGATGTTGGATAAGATTCGTCCGTCGAGGTCGTCACACAAAGGTGAACCCGTGTACTAAGAGACTGATCATCCTTCCTTGGCAAAACAGCCCACGGTGGTTGCCGTGCATGGGTCATGGCTACCGTGATCACTGGACTTTGTCTTCATGCCTGCAGGCATGTGGTCGATCGTTTCATGACTCCGTTATGCTGCATCGAGCTGCATGCACGAGTGTTTGTTTATGTGCCAGTCCTCCTCAGGATCTTCTCCTCGTCATGGAGAGACATTAACGTGATATTGAAATACGGTCCCAACAATGTCGACGCTACATTAATTAATGATGACGCGTTACGGATAAATACATTAGTGATGCATTAATGACACGGGATCCATATGCATCCTCCAATTAAGTTTGCCAACATGTGGTAATCATTAACGACCGCATCCAATGCATATCAGTAATGCGGCATCAATATGCATCTCCAAGCTATCGATATGCAGTATCAATAACAACTGTGTCTAATGTGGTATTCATAACATATTAATAGTAATGCAACATCTATATTAATTGTGGATACCACGGTATCATCTCTCCTTGCACGTACACCCATGAGCGTGTCCGTGCACGCGCATATATATATATATTGGGGTCGGTTACATGAATCTTGTTCTGCCAAAGATTTCTATCAAGTGCAATATTCGTATTTAAACTCAAGAAACTAATGTCCTTCCTAATAACATCGCACCATCTCATTTTAGACCTTCCCCGAGCTCTTTTACTAGCATCCACTAAGATTTGGTCACATCTTTTAACCGGCGCTGAGTTAGGGCGACGACACACATGCCCAAACCACCTGAGTCTAATTTGTCTCATTTTACTATCAATTGGAGCTATCCCTAAGTCCTTACGGATACGCTCATTCCTAATCTTGTCTTTCTTAGTCTTGTCACACATCCATCTCAACATCCTCATCTCTGTTACACACATTTTGTGGATGTGTTCCTTTCGTACTGCCCAACACTCGGTACCATATAACAAAGTAGGTCTCACAGCCGTTCTATAAAATCTCCCTTTGAGTTTCACAGGCATACGACGATCACAAAGGACACCTGATGCACTTCTCCATCTTAACCAGCCTGCCTTAATCCTATGTGTAACGTCATCATAAATCTCCCCATTCTCTTGTATGATAGACCCTAAGTATCGAAAGCTACTATTCTTCTGAATGTTATGTCCATCAATTAGAACCATGTATTTCTGAACCACTCTCCCATTACTAAAATTACAGTGCATAAACTCTGACTTACTCCTACTAATTTTAAAACTTTTAGACTCCAAGGCAAGTCTCCAACGCTCTAACTTAGCATTTAAAGCATCAATACTCTCATCAATTAAAACAATATCATCTGCAAAAAGCATACACCAAGGGATATCCTCATGTAATTTTTTAGTTACTTCATCCATAACTAAGGCAAAGAGATACGGACTTAGTGCAGAACCTTGATGCAAACCTATAGAAACGGAAAATTCACCGGTCTCCCGAGCAATAGTTCGAACACTAGTAATAGCGCCGTCGTACATATCCTTAATCAAATCAACATATCCTTGAGATATTCCTTTCTTTCTTAATGTCCACCAAATCAATTCTCTCGGTACTCGATCGTACGCCTTCTCTAAATCAAGAAAAACTATATACAAATCTTTTCTCATCTCTCTATACTTCTCCATTAGCTGCCGTAGTAAGAAAATAACTTCTGTAGTAGATCTATTTGGCATAAAACCAAACTGATTTTCCGATACAGTAGTCATACATCGGAGGCATTTTTCAATTACTCTTTCCCAAAGTTTCATAGTATGGCTCATAAGCTTAATTCCACGATAATTGTTACAACTTTGAATATCTCCTTTATTTTTATAGAAAGGAACTACAACACTTATTCTCCAAACTTCTGGTATTCTCCGTTCCTTTAAAATTTTATTAAAAAATTTAGTTAGCCACTGAATACCAATATCTCCTAGGCCTTTCCATACTTCAATAGGTAAGCCATCTAGTCCTAAGGCTTTACCCACTTTCATTTTTCTTAAAGCATCCTCCACTTCTGACATTTTAATACGCCTGAAATATTGATATTTATCCAATATTGTGGACTCTTGGATATCTTCTAAAGATAAATCATTGACGGAATCTCCATTAAGTAACTGCTGAAAATAGCTATGCCACCTCCCTTTAATCTCAAGATCCTTAGTTAAAACCCTTTGATCTTCACCTTTGATGCACCGAACATGATCTAAATCTCTAGTTTTTCTTTCTCTTAATTTAGCAAGTTTAAATATGTCCTTTTCACCCTCTCGGGTTCCTAATTTATTATATAAATCTTCAAATGCCTTTGATTTAGCTTCGCTAACTATTTTCTTAGCTCTCTTTTTAGCGATTTTATAGGCTTCTAGGGTTTGATCATTTTTGTTAGTTTGCCAAACTTTAAAGCATTCCCTTTTTACTCTAATGATATTTTGGATTTTCTCACTCCACCACCAAGTCTCTTTTTCTAAATTCTTTTTACCTTTAGATTCGCCTAAGAGTTGTTTTGCAACCCTCGTTATACAATTTGAAATATTATTCCACATTACATTAGTTTCTTGTTCTAAATTCCAAATATTTTCCTTTAATAGATGATTTTTAAATATTTCCAAACTTTTACCTTTTAAATTCCACCATTTAATCTTGGAATAATTATTTATAATGATCTTTCTTTTGAATTTAGGGATAGTGACATCCATTACTAACAACCTATGTTGAGGGGCTAGACTCTCACCAGGAATAACTTTGCAATCTTTACATAAAACTCTATCGACCTTCCTAATAAGAAAATAATCAATTTGACTTATATGTGTTCCACTCTTGTACGTTATTAAGTGTTCGTCCCTCTTCTTAAAGAAGGTATTAGTAATTGCTAGATCATAGGCCATAGCAAAATCAAGAATAGTGTTACCCATATCATTTCTATTGCCAAAACTAAGCCCTCCATGAATCCTCTCATAGCCTCTATTATTTTTACCCACATGACCATTAAGATCTCCTCCAATAAAGATTCTCTCTTCACTAGGGATATTTTGGATCAAACTATCAATAGCCTCCCAAAATTACTTTTTAATGCTCTCTTCTAATCCTACTTGGGATGTATATGCACTAATTATATTCAAAGTATCCTCACCTAAGATAAGTTTAATTAACATTAGTCTATCCCCCAATCTATTTACTTCCACAACTCTGTCTTTTAAGTTTTTATCTATTATTATAGCAACACCATTTCTAGAATTATTATTACCTGTATACCAAATTTTATATCCATCAATGTCTTTAGCTTTATGTCCTTTCCACCTAGTTTCTTGTAGTCAAGCTATGTTAATCCTCATGTCCTTCATTAACTTAACTAATTCTAAACTCTTACCCGTTAAAGTTCCTATATTCTAAGTAGCTAGACGGATCCTATATTTTTGGACTTGCTTCTTTACCCGTGTGCGTCCAACCCCACATGAGAACCCTTGCCTATTTGACACCGCAATCGGGCGCCATTGCGGCGCGTCGCTTACGGGGAACGCCCTAGCTAGCCCTTGCTCACTTGTCATTCTATCCGGGTTCCGATGTAACGCGTCGCTTACGGAGAACGCCCTAGCTAGCCCTTGCTCACTTGTCATTCCATCCGGGTTCCGATGTAACGCGTCGCTTACGGGGAACGTCCTAGCATTAGCACATAATGTATTTGGATCAGAATTCATGTTGGAGATGTGACAAAATTTTACTGCTGGCTGTCGACCTAACGCAAACCCTCCTCTTTTCTCATCCAGGCTTGGGACCGGCCATGGCAGAGTTGATCACATGGGGTCGACCCCATGAGAAACCTCCCGTGTGGCCTTCTTCTGGATCGTTTGTTTCCCCTCGTTATTATCCAATCTCCTAAAACACTGCCCGGTTTTTTCTTAAACCCCCTCCAACTCACCCCCTTCACACAGGGAGGGAGAGAGAGAGAGAGGGAGATCGTGTAGAGATATATATATATATATACATATTATTTTTAACATATTTTTAAATATCTTTATTAAACTGTACTTATTAGGTAATGATAGTTAAGAAAAGGAAAAAATAATTAAATTTATTAAAGTTTTTATTTTAAAATTTAAAAATATATAGAGTCCGTAGACTCAACCAATCACAAATAAACACATGCTCATACGTCATGAATATTTAAATTTTATTTTTAATATAATTTATAATTATTTTCTTAAAACTAATAATTAATTATATCATATTTATTTTAAAAATATATTAAAAATGATTAAGACTAACAATCAAAATTATAAAAGTTATGTTGAAATTACGCTTCGAACCAGTGAAATGTAAATGTTAGTAGCGTACAGCGTAAGTTTGTCTTGAAATTTTGATTGTTAGTCTTAATAAATTTTTTGAACATAATTTTAGGATAAATATGATATGATTAATTATTAAATTCTAATAAAAATTAATAGAAATAAAAAATAAATGTAAATAGTGTATAGTATAGTGTCTATTTGTGATTAGTTAGATCTATAAATCTTACATATTTTTAAATTTTAAAATAAATATTTTTAATAAATTTAATTAAATTTTTTCTTCTATTACTTAACATTATCTAATTAGTAGATTTTAATAAAAATATTTAAGGATGCGTTGAAAAATAATATCCATCTGCACTACTCCCTCTCTCTGTGAAGGGGGTGAGTTGGGGGGAGGGGTCATGGGAGAAATCGGTTGCCCCGGTTCGGGTACTCCGTTAACATGCACCTAATATTAAAGAAATGAAGGACGCTACAAAAACGAGTTCCTCAATAAAAGAAGGGCTGCTGGTTGGATGACCAGCAAAATAAGTCCCCTTCTCACAGGGAGGGTGTTAATTAATTTTTGCTTTATAATCCTTGAATTTTCTTACGATTTTATGAAAACAACAAAAGAAATAAATTTCTAGTGAAGGAGACTTCGCAGAAAAGAAAAAGAAAACACTTATTTGAATTATCCCAAACCGAGCCGCCACGAACAAAAGCCCTGGGTATACAAAAAAAGAGAGTGAGGATTAAATAGACTTCGTGGCGCTTCCTCGGCCACTCGTGGCGAGCCGCCGGGTGTCACTCACCAACGTTCGCCGAGGACGACGGCGGCGAAGACTCGGGCCAGACGCTGATCTTCTCCTTCTCGTACTTCACGAACAGGGCGGCCGCTGCCGCCACGGTGTAGATCTGGATGAAGAGGATGGCCGGGGCGTGGTAGCTGAGCAGTCCCTTCCCGGATCCCAGCTCCACCAGCAGCAGCGCCGCTAGCCCCAGCGCCGCCAGCCACCCGTTGAGCCACTCGCTGTAGGGGCTGAGCCCGAAGTCGACCTTCATTCCCCCGGCCGAGAGCGGCTCGCGCAGGGGCACCGGCGGCAGCAGCACCTTGCCGCCCTTCTTGGAGGTGGAGGAAGCCGCGCCCGCGCCCGCGCCCGGGGGGGACTTCTTGGCGCGCCTCTGCTCCGCCTTCTTCCCCGTGCCGCTGCGGTACTTGAGGCGCATCTGCGCGAGCCGGTTCTCGAATGCGGCGTCCGGCTCGGCCGGGGCCGCCGGCTCCTCCCCGCCGGCGTCGGGGGTCTCACCTCGGTTGGGGTCCGAGGAGGCCCGGGGAACGTGGCGCGACGGCTGAGGCGATGAGAGGAGAAGGGAGGTCGGCCTCAGGAATCGCGATTTGGCAGCGGCGGAAGGGAGACTGAGGGTGGTGGGAGGGAAGATATGGCGGATTTGGACGGTGGGGGCGCTCGCCATGTCGGCCGGTCCTTTCCCGGTGAGGCTCTCTGTGTTTCCCCCGGCCGGCCTTCTTCGTCTTCGTCTCCTCATAATTCATTGTTGTTTTATTTTTACTTTTAACGGCCCCCCTTTTCGTATTCTTTGCCACGTCCAACTAAACGTTTCAATATTTAGCGATATACTCCTAAAATTATCACTATTAAATGCTTTGTTCCTGGAGTTCAAGTGATATTTCTAAAACTACGGAGAGAAAGTAGGCACGTCGACAAATACGATGATTAGTAGGAATTTAAGACATGATTATTAGCAAGGTATTGCGGCAATTTGACGATGTTAATTGTTAAGGAATAAGGATATACTGAGATATTAACAAAAAGTTGCAAAAATTTGACAAAAGTCTTCCTTTTTTTTTCCCCTTCCCCGTCGAGAAATATCACATATCTGTAGTTGATGGGACCGTGGGAGTGCCGAGAGTTCCACAGCGGCAAGACCATCATCCCCTCAGTTCCCACTCAGCGGGCTCGCTTGGCAAGAGGCCCGTTACGCCCACGTGAAGAGGAGCTGAGCTGAATGGGCCATCGTCCAACATTGCCTTCTCTGCCTCTTATCGGATCTCCCCCCCGTTATGGTCCCGCCCGCCAAGCTGGCCGGCCACTCTTTTCCTCTCCCCTGCTGTCCTATCGTTCCTAGCTAGATCAATAGGATGACGGTGTGTAACGCTTGCTCCATGTACATTATTACTCCCATGGTCCTGTCCACTTCGGTTTGATTCTCGGTTTCTTTGGCCGGATTTTGTTTCTATGTCTTGACAGATTTTGAAACCGATTCAACTGAACGCATATCACACTAAAAAAAAATTGGCTTAATTTGATTATCTGGTATTGTGGGTCTGGATCGAATTTGTTTATATATCCCAACTAGAGTCATGGCAGTTGTTGGCTTTTTGTAGTGTCTTAGCCACATGTTTTAGTGGAGTTAGAGGCCGACGACAATGAGAGGAACGTTTTGGACGTTGGAGAGTTGTCCGGCGTCCGATCCGTCTAGGTGAATGCACGTTATGGACCGAAGAATCCGATGGCTGACCTTCTTGGGCCGCCCGTCGTGGGCTGCGCCCATCGGGAGTCCGTTAAGCGTGATGTAGTGTCTTAGCCACATGTTTTGTGACACACTAAGAGTCAGGCGACAGTAATAAATCTGAGAGTGTTCATGCTTTATCGATGATAGTCGTGTAGCTACGTGGTTTTGGCATGTCCAGATAGTGCGACATCAGTCCCTGTTTGCTTCGATCTCCTTCCCGGGTTCCGCCCGCTTTGATATATAGCTTCCATTGTGTGCATGTATTAGTATTATGCCCGGATAAATGTCTTCACACTAGCATTGTTCTCCCAGCACCTTGTGTGGTGTGGTTGCAACAGAGCCAACACGAGGTTCGCTAGCTCTTCATTTCTTCCCACGGGTCCTCCTTGCTCCGATCAGCAATAGCGTGAACTACGTACGGAACAGGGACTGTTCGACCAGTAATAAGGGAGCTCGGATGAGTAAGAGAGGGATCCCCGAACCCCACCCTCTCCTGTTCCCACTCTTCTCTAGTGTGGGTTGTGGCCCCTTCTCATTCTTCTGCGGCAATTAACCTCTCGCCAACCAAGGGAACAAAGTTTTTGAGGAAGGAACGGGTCTCCTCCCGGAACCTACCCACCACCTACTGAACCATCCCCTCCTTCCACCAGTGTACGTACGTTCACGCACAAGGAAAGTGAAAGGCAAACTTGAAGGTACGTACTTATCAGTTACCGGACGGGTTTTGATGCTCAAGAAGAGCATGCAAAAGAGAGTTGATCAAGAGCAAGAGGCCTAGGTTGCAGCCCTAAGGGAGCTCAATTATCTCGTGAGCCATGCATGGGAGTTCCAAGGCAGCGTTGGAGAAGACGGTGGTGGGGTTAATCACCTCCTGTGAGGTCATTGATTTGAGAAGGAAACAAAAAGGAATATGGTCCAGCCCACATGCAACTTTTATATAACTGCGCCATCACTAGTCTCCTAATTGGGCTTACGTTTCAACGTTGATAGTTGGGTTTGTTTATCAACTCGGGGGTGGGGGGGGGGTGACCCTTCACTTGGCGTCCCTGTCGTGAGCTCACCCTCTCTTAAAAGAAGGGGGAAAAGTTGGAGAACTAATTAATGTGAGTCAATATCTTGTGCGATGGGCTTCATGAATGGAGGGCGTTGGGTAAGCGGTAAGAAAGCTTCCTTTTGCCCAATTAATGAGGATTACGGATTACACGTTAACAGCGCATGGCATTTGACCTGCCGCCACTGGACGGCTGTACGTAGCTAGGGTTAGCTCGTTTGCTTGCCCCGGCCCCCTCCCTTGCATGCATCGGCCAGGTCATTTGATGGTGAAGCCTCCCCTCTTGTCTGTCCAGATCAATTAATTCATCTTAAAGAAGAGAAGTCGGTTCTCAAGTCCCTCTCTGACACACCGCCATCCCAACGTTGTGCATCCAATTCGAGCTAACTTAATGTTTCTCTATAATTAATTGGAAGAGGAGTGCTATTCTTGTAGAAGTATGACTGTTTCATGCATATTTAAATTCAAACCAACCCAGTGTCTTTCTCTTAAGAGGCCATTTGGCGTGCTGTAAAATATCAGGTTTGAGATCACCGGTTTTAAAATCTATAGAGGTAAAGTTTTTAATTATAAAATCACTGGTTCTACGTACAATCTCCAGTTTAGATTAGTTTTCGATAGCTTAATTTGGTGTGAAAGTCAAAAATCAATTAAAAAGGATGCTATATATATATATATGGATCAACCAATTTTAATACTCAACATTTTACGGCACAGTGAATATACAATTTATGACATTCCAATTTCCAAATGTATGAAAAAAATATTTTACACAGTATTTTAGGACAGTTTACAGTCCACCAAACATTAATTACCCTTGCAGAAGAACATTCTTAATTACACAAATATATGATTATTTTGTGCTCATATATATATATGAACCATGCCTTTGGGTTCAACGTCGTCATGGGGGAAAAAAATAATCTTGCAGACTACGTACACGATCTCCATCAGAGGGAAAACGCCTGTTTCTCGAACCCGTGTTCAATTATGCAGTCTAGAAATCTAAATTCTGATAGGATATATAATTAAGGGGAATGATTACAAGGCTCCTGTATCAGTGGCGCTGATGGAAAACCCAACCCCCGCTAATAACCCACCCTGACCCTTGCATGCAGGTTCCTATGTACGAATAAGATCAGAGGTCTCACTCTTCAATTCCCCCACTGGCCACGGGTTCTGGATGCTCCAACCAACAAATTAACCCCACCCACCAGTTCAACCTCCCCATCGTCCTCCCAACGTCCTCCTCCTGTATGCATATTCTCAGGAGAAGGGAAGGCAGATATGCCCAACACGTACGTACGACTGGTACGTTCAAATCACTTTCTTACTTCCATACTTCGGTAAGATTGATACGATGCAGAAAATATGTAGTAGCTAGGTATATTTAATCAACAGGAAATAATAGTGATGTGATCAGGTAGAGTTGAACAATGTTGAAGGCGATGGAAGAATTTTTTTTTAAAAAAAAAAGTAGAGAGAAGAACTTGTGGACCGTGTGAAATCTCATTACATGGATTGGCGTGGGGGCTTAATTGCTTTCTTTCCCGTGAAAAAAAAAAAGAGAACAAGAAACATGAAGAAGGAAGAAGAAAAGCAAACTGTAATTATGCTGATATGTATATATACCACATGAGAATATGAGATAAAATGAGGTCCCCTGGCTGTAACATTTCACCTTCTTTGTTTTTGTTTTTGTTTTTTTTTGTTTTTTTTTTGGGAGGGGGGGGGAGTGTCAAATGATGAGGTGAAAAGAGGAGGTACGTATACGCGCGCAGTCCAAATCTCAAGAAGCAATGGATCAGGTGTAGACTGTTCTTACCGCGCCCTCTGCTAGAACACGGCATGCGGGGTTTACTCTACCTCCGCTTGTTATTGCTGCCCAGCAGCAGGGCCAGGTAGAAGAGGATCCTGAAGAGGAATCCCCAGGCCACGGTGATCCAGACGCAGTCCCACTTGCCCAGGTCGGTGATGCCCTGCTGCCGCAGGATCTCCGGCCCCGTCGTCACGCACGTCGCACGGGAGATGTTCTTCCCGAGCACGGCGCTCATCCCGGCCAGCAGCCGCCCCTTCACATCCGGCGTCAGCTCCCCCAGCGGCGAGTTGTCGAAGATCTGCTCCCCGCGGACGAAGCACCTCGCCGGGTCGTCGAACTCGTTGTGGAGCACCGCCTCGTAGGGGTACTTCACCAGCGATATGTAGTGGAACCACAGCCAGTAGGGCGGGATCCTCTGCCTCGTGATGAAGAAGCCGGAGAAGAGCAGGAAGTAGGCCAGTATGGCCACCACCACGGTGAAGCCCAGCATGACGTGGGAGACGACGCCGGAGAGGAAGGTGACGAAGGAGTTCCCGGCCCAGAAGGACGCCAGGATGACCAGGAAGTAGAAGACGAAGCCCTCGAGTCCCCCCGACAGGCCCACCGCGAAGAAGGTTGTGGCCGCGAAGGCGATGGAGAGGAAGACGAGGGAGGGGAAGGAGACCACGGCGTTGGCGAGCACGTAGGAGGACCGGCGGTAGGCGTTGTAGGCCGTCTCCCGCATGAAGACGTAGCGCTCGTGGAGGAAGACGGGGAGGGCGTCGGCGCAGGAGTAGAAGGTGGTGGACATGGCGAAGGCGAAGAAGCCCAGCCGCTCCTGCACGCCCTTGGGCGAGGTGTCGAGCCGCCAGAAGATGGTGGCCAGGATGAAGCCGGTGACGAGCACGGCGCCGAGGCGGACCCCGAAGAGCTCCGGCATGCGGCGGCTGTTGGTGAAGGACCGCTTGCCGATCACCCACATCTCGATCCAGAACGGGTTAGCGAAGGTGGGCACCGAGATGATCTTGCCCGGGTGGGCGGCGCCCTGGGTGGCGCCGGAGACGAGCTTCCCCCGGGAGATACTGGCGCTGATGGCGTCCTTGAGGGAGATGGACCCCTGCAGCAGCGTGCTGGGCTGTCCCGGCTGCGGGCCGGGGTTGGCGTTCTTGGCCTGCCACCTGCGGTTGAACTCGACGAGGGCCTTGGTGGCGCCGGGCTCCCCCTCGAGCTCCCGGACGAGGTCCAGCGCGAACTCGCAGCGGTTCTCGTTCTCCGGGATGGGCTTGCCGAACTCGGCGAAGAAGATGGGGAGCCCCTCCGGCGGCCCGTTGTACACGACCAGGCCCCGGGAGAGGAACATGAGGTGGTCGAGGAGACCGACGATGCGGTAACTGGGCTGGTGCACCGACATGATCACGATGCTGCCGCTCTGGGCGATGCGCTTCAGCACCTTGACCACCATGAACGCCGAGGTGGAGTCGAGCCCCGAGGTGGGCTCGTCGAGGAACAGCAGGATGGGATCGTGGATGATGTCGGTGCCGATGGAGACGCGCCGGCGCTCCCCGCCCGAGACCCCGCGGTGGCCCTCGTCACCGATGACGGTCCCGGCGGCGGCGCGGAGCCCCAGCTGGTCGATCAGCGCCTGCACTCGGCCCTTCTTCTTGCTCCTGGACAGCGTGCGGGGCAGCCGGAACTCCGCCGAGTACATGAGCGTCTCCTCCACGGTGAGCATGGGGAAGAGCAGGTCGTCCTGCATCACGTACGCCGAGATCACCTTGAGGAGGCGGCTCTCCAGGGCCTCCCCGTTGAGGGTGACCCTCCCCCGGAGGCTCTCCCTGGCGATCCTGTTCGCCAGCGCGTCGATCAGCGTCGACTTCCCGGAGCCGCTGGCGCCCAGCACGGCCAGGATCTCCCCCTCCTTCGCCTCCCCAGTGATGCCGTCCAGCAGCGTCCTCGTCTTGGCGGACCTGCCCGGGCCCTCCCCAGCCGCGGCTGGCGGGGACTCCCCGGCGGCGGCGGCCCCCAGCCGGTTGCGGCCCCGCCCGAAGAGGGACATCTTCTTGGGGTTCTTGACGCTGTAGCTGAGGTCGGAGAAGGTCAGGACGAACGGCTGCGACCTCCCTCCCGCCATGTCCTCCAGCTCGACGACGTGGCTGTGCGGCGACTGCTCCTGCCGCTGCCCGTCGCCGCCGTCCTGCTCCGTGGTGTCGCCGACGTGCTTGAGGAGCTCGGCGAGGGTGCGGCCGGCGGGGGCGGCGCTGTCGTCTTCTGCATCCATGATGGGCGATAGGGTATTACTACTTCTCCTGTGGAAGGACCGCTTCTCCACGATCCGCGCCATCGCCTTTCGGTTATAATCTCTCGACTCGATCGACCTCCTTTTATATGGTGTATATATATATCAGCTCTAGCGAACACGCCAGGTTTCTAGTGTGCCGCAGGAGCACGCGATCGGAGGACTGAAACACACTCGCTCCGCAGTGACGAGTCTCCCGCTACATCCGGCGGAGACGGAAGGCGTGTAGGCATGAGAGAGAGTGAGAGAGTGAGAGAGAGAAGAAGGGCACAGGAGCTGAGGGCAGAGGGCACGTCTTCTGACTCTTCTCCAGGCAAGGCCTTCCTCTACTTTCTTGCATCTGTTGGTTTCCGCAGGAAAGGGGTCTGGGGTGGAAAGAATTGCGCATTACAACGTACGTATTACTTCTAACGTAGTATTTTTATCTTTAACGTGTACATGTTACGACTAACGCTTCCTCCCCCACGTACTCTTTAGAAAATCTCTCCACCCTACAAATCCAATGACAGGGGGTGTTTTTAAATGGTAATGATGGCAGAATACTCCGAAACCCTCTCTCCCCAGTTTTGAAGGATTGTGGAGAGAGCACCGATCATGTGCCTTCTATCCTCGGAGATTTTTTCCAACGCGGGAGTGTTTTTTGACGATGATCGAGGATGTAGCACGTGATCAGACAAAACTCAGGTCACGTATCTCTAGAAGATTGAGCACGTGACCAGATAAAACTCTTCCAAAATAAATCGAACTTAAGACCTCGTATTTCTTTGACAGAGATCTTCTATCATTCGACTTACTCCAGATCCTCAACCAAGACACAGTTAGGGACGCGTGTGATAACACTCAAATATTATCTAGATTTTCAAATGTTGAAATCCCAGCTCAACGCAGTGCCAAACGCCACCTCAGTGTTGCAAGCAATAATAATCCATGGAAGGGGAGGGAGAGGGGTTGTTTTGTTTTCCTCTCCGTTTTTGGTAGGAGGATATGGGTCTCCCAGGGGGCCTACGCGAATTAGGTGGGGGGAGTTAATCTACTCAATCCACGGTAGTCCTCCTCTTCTGCGACCTTTGAAACAAAAAAAAAAACAAAAGTGAACCACACACGGGCTTCGAGCTACACCTGCGTGCTGACCGGAACGTATATTACATGGAACCAGAGAGATGATAGATGGTGTTAGGAACATATATAACCAGCATCCGTTTCATCTCCTCCATGTGTGTGTGTGTGTGTGTGTGTGTGTGTGTGTGTGTGTGTGTGTGTGTGTGTGCGCGCGTGCGCGCGCGCGTGTGTGTGTGTGAGAGAGAGAGAGAGAGGGATGGGCATGGGTCATGGTCCCATGGATGGATGGATAGTTATGCCGAGAAGACCGCCACCATACCGAGAGGCAACGTACGTCATGTAATATACATAAAACATTGAAATATGTAGTGAGGGTGAGGACAATGGCGGTGGATGACATTATTACTCAATTTTATACACAGCAAGGAGAAGGGAGGAGGCTGGTAGAGTTGGGGTTCATGCATATGATCATTCGAGCAGACAAGAAGAAGGGGACGGTGGAATTGGTCGTTCATGCCGATTTTGTGTGGGGGAAATGTCTCCTCCCATGCCCTGGGTTCTCCGTAAGGGTTGTGAAATATCGGCAGAGGTAAAGGTGGATTTAAATGCAGAGGAAGGTAAAATCGGCTCGACCCATGAAAGGTCTATTACCGTCAGATCCAGTCAGGCCCACAGTCTGCGACGCATCTGTCGGGCCTCGACAGTCGCAGCCCGTCACGGACGGTCTGCGACAGATCGTCCTTGGATCCGCCAGCCCATGAAGGGTTTCGACCCAGGCGCAACGGTCATCGGATGACCCTGGGCATTACCCCAGATGACAACCCTCCGATGCTTAAGACAGTACTTGGGAGACAAAGGAGCGGGAAGGGGAGAGCGAGAGAGGGAGAGCCGAGAGGTCGTGAAGTAAGTCTAGAGGGACAGACTGCCTTTGAGGGAAGTCCTCGCCGTGGCCAGCGAGTGCTCGGAGAGTGCTCGTTGGACGGTAAGGGTGCTCGAAAGGCAGCCGGTGCTTGACAGGGATGCTCTCTCTTGACAGCAGGTGGATTTCTCCTTTCTCTCGTCTGAAGCTCTACGTGTATGTCTTGGTGGAGTTCATCGTCCCCTGCTTCGTCTGTCGAAGTCCCTTTTATAGGGGGTTGTCATGATGGCGAAGCCCTTTCTCTTAACAGGGAAGGGCATAAGTCGTGTAGTAACGCTTCCCACGATCGTGGGGAGTTTCCCGTTGAGGACCCGTTCTTCGGAAGTCGAACGATTTTCTGGCGAGTCTTACGGCGCCCGTGAGGCATGCTCGCCCTTAGTAGAGTTGAGGCCGATGTCGTGGGAGACAACGTTCGGTCGCCGGAGGGTCATCCGGCGGCCGTTGCGCCTGGGTCGAAGCCCTTCCTGCACTGGCGAATCCGAGGCTCAATCGTCGTGAGCCGTTTGTTATGGGCCACTACTTGTCGGGGACCCTTGGGTGCGTTGTAGGCCGTGGGCCCGAATGGGCCTAGTGAAATTGGACCTCACATGGGCCGAGCAGTTTTTACCCTCCTCAAATCTGATTATTTTTGTTTAATCTTTTTGATTTACCATGAACCATAGTTGTGGATTATCCCTATTTTATCAGATTAATTAAAGTTGTTCAGATGGAAGACATAAAAAAGATTAATATGAGATTAAGCATATGGACAGTGCCACCATAAGGAAGAGATGGATGCCCCGAGGTAAGGATCTATCTGGAATTAGACTCTACTCCAAGGACAAACAATCTTGAAAAACCCGAAAGTCAAACCGAACGATGATCTGGTGGGTGCAAGACCCTTGCATAGTTGATCCAAATTATTTGGTCCATGTGCTAGGCCATTCGTTCCCGTGCCTACCGCCTTTGCGTCAGAATAAGATAGTAATTTCTTGTGTCGTAGATTAGATGCATATCCAAGATGTGCAAGTAAAAATATTTTAAATTATTACATATAGATGGGGTCTAAATTGTACAAAAGGATACAACATGAATATGCAAAGCCGGTGCAAATGATTGGTTATACGTCGCCCATATGGTTATAATGTGGCTTATATGCAAGTTTCATGTAAACATGGAAACCTCTGATAATAAGTCAGATTCATAAATCTGGAGTACATGCCAACAGACAGAGTAGATCACTATTTGTTATTTATAACTTTGTCACTATTCTCGACACTTGTAAATTAAAAAAGTAGGATAATGACAAAGTTATCGCAAGAGAACAAAAGCATAGGGCTAGATAACGGGAACAAAGGTTTTATTTGATTCTTTAGGTCTTGCTCAAGTAGAGGTACTAAAAATGACCGAGTGAAATTTTGTATTTACCTAGAAATAGCGAACCTCCTTTCTTCTTAATCAAATTGTTCCCCATCATATGAGAGAAAGAGAGAGAGAGAGAGAGAGAGAGAGTTCAGGTTGACGAGAGAAGTTATAAGTAATTATGTAAGAATTATGGTTTGTTGTATTGAGATGACTTGTATTGAGTCAGTCGTATCGCATCATATTTAGATAAGATGATCGACTCGATTGGATATGGCCCGAGTCTTTTCTAGTAAGGTTTTAGTCTATTAAAGTTAGGCTGTCTAATAACATATATGATCTGAATCGAGTTGACATAAATCGCTGATACGACGGACCGTGATGAGAATGTGGAGGGCTCTTTACTTAATTATCGAGGAGTCCAACTTCTGAGAAATCTTTAGTTCAGATGACCGCTTTCACGACATTCTCAAATTTTAACTACATATCGCAAAATTTAACTCTTGTTTAGTATAACCATGATTTAGAATTATTTTTTAATTTTTTTATAAATTTTTGTCCGATTATTTTAAGAAGAAGCCACCGAATATTTAAACCCATGTTTCAGAAATAGCTCATCATCTAGAATGTTCAAACCAATCTAGGCCCGATTTAGATCGATCGCTCAAAGCCACCAGTGTTCATACCGTAGACTGTTGCATTTAGTGAAATTATGTCTTATGCATATAAGCTACTTATATAACACAAGATTTGTATTCTGCATATCCCCTATGTTTGAGTTGTGGTCCAGGGCACAAAATCTAGATAGATAATTTAAATTAATAATATTATAAATATATATATATATATATAGAGGACTTAACTTTTAATTAGTCGACGTTCACACAAATCAAACAAAACCACTTTATCCGGCGCTCCCTCCCTCTCCCTCTCTCCCTTTGCTCCCTCCCTCTCTTGCTCTCTCTCCCGGTGCACCCAGTCCCCCCTCCCGGGAGCGCTCCCACCATCTCCCTGGCACTCTCCCGATGCGCTCTCATTTCCCTCCCTCCTCACCGGGCTTGCCCAGCCTTTTCATGGGTTGTACTGCCTCCCGCCCCGAAGCCTCCCCTTCCTCCCCCACCGCCACCGCCACCACCATCACCACCTTCGCCATAATTTTTAAGATAAAAAGAGTTTTTTTAAAAAATATTCCCAAACACCTTATTAATTCCGTTCTTATCACTTTAATTTTTAACACTATTAATCTGTTAAGACTCAGTTCGATAAAATGAAATAAACTCGGTTACGATAATTTATCTGAGGACATATGACTTATTCTAGTTTAGTTTATTTTATCTTAATCAAGATCGGATAGAGATTAAAGTAAAATCTTTTATTCTCGTAAAAAAAGTGAAATGATTTAATCGAAGTCAGATAAGAATTAAGAGACGAGCACGTCACCCCGAGTAAAACATCCGCTCCTATTCCAATTCATTATCAAAGTGAGCCTCGATATGAATCGATCCAAACACACTGTTGTAAACAAGTTCTATGAGTGGTCGAAGTTGCTGCAACGAACGACCCATAAAAGGCGTTTTATGCAGTCACCGCACAAGTTTACGCGCTCCACATCATTCTCGCGTGGAAGCAACGGAAATTAGCGATCTCTACTCTGTGCGAACTGTTTTATTGTTGGAGGGTGAGTCGTGTATTTATTGGACTCGAATCTAAGTATTTCACACCCCATATAGATCCAAGTATCGTTACATTAAATTTTTCATCATCGTAAAAAACAAAAAACAAACTATTCACCGTCAGGATGTGTTCCTACAGGGCTTACAGCAGCATCTTGGACTCATCTCCACCGTTGCCTCCACAGCGCACCACCAATGGGTCACCATGGATGATTGCTGGGTCACTCACCTCCCATGTTGTCACCACGGAACGGCCCAAACGGCACTCTCCTTGCCGGGGGGGGGGGGGGGGGGGGGGGGGGGGGGGGCAGTGCAGATCTGCGGTGCCCCCCGCAATCCTCTGCAACCCCGCCCCGCAAGGGGTGAAACCAGAACTACATGCATCACTCTAATTGGGTTTGGATTTATCAAATATAGAGGTATGTTTATAAGTATGTTATCTGTGTATACAAATCAGGGTTTGTCGGCCCGGTCGACTCGGTCGACCCGGTCTCGACTTGGGTCGGGTCGGGTCGCTCCCGTCTTGGTCTGATCCGGTCCGTCCCGTTCTAAAATACCATTATATATATATATATATATTATAAAATAATAAAATAAAATAGAAAAACACACATTATATATATAATATAATATAATATAATAATAAAATAATAGACCAACCCGTCCACGACCCACGGCCCGACCGACCCGGTCCCGACCTGAGTCGGGTCGGGTCGTGCGAGTCGGTGCGAGACGCACCGAGTCGACAAACCATGATACAAACAGTATTTGTTTCCAAAATATTCATATCATTGCCATCCATGTTTGTAAAATATCAAAATTACCATTTTTAGATGTCAAATATCATATATGCCACCGTTACTGATCAGAAGTTTCAAAATATCACTCGATAAAGAAAACGTCCCCAATGTGCACATAAACCCCTCACCTCCCCAGACAAACTCTGAGGATACTTTTTAACATTTAGCGATATTTTTGAAACTTTTGGCCAATAATGATAGCATACGTGATATTTGACATCTAAATATAGTAATTTTGATATTTTACATGTACGGATAGTCTATACGAAATTAACTCAATTTCAAAGATTTGTAAATATAAATTTCGTGAATCCATAAATTCTTAAAGACACACACACACACACACACACAGAGAGAGAGAGAGAGGTTTTTTTCCGTTTTCTTACTAACGTGAAAAATATAGAATATAAGTGATTCCCGTTAATTTTAAATTAGAAACAAATTGAATCATTTCTCTTCTTCATATTTTGTTTTTTACAAAAATGGCTTGGAATTCCGGTTTAAATTTTCTGGTTGAATGGTAAAATAAAACTAAAATGAGCGGACTAAAATTACGGAAGTTAATTATAAGAGCACTTCAATTTAAAGGTTGTGCCAAGTCATTAGAATTATTTTTGCCTTCCAATTTTAAGATGACAAAATATTCAGTGACTAGAAGTGATTTTAGACACTTATTCAAGTAAAACCTTCTCTAATGTAGGAAGTTTTAATCTAAGACCTTTAGTCAACAGTTGAAAGGAACCCCTCCCCCCCCCAAAAAAAAAATTAGATACTTATTTTTTGGAGTTTAGATTCTTTTTTCGTAAGATTGTCTAATATCTGAAGTAATAGTAGTTAGATATCGTTCTTTTACGGTCAATTTGTTAATCGATTAGGATAAGAAATATGACATCCGATGAAAGAGAAAGATGGAAGATCCACACCCTCTATCTCACACACATATGTCTTAACCGAGTTCGGATAAAGCATTCGACTCTAGAGAGTTGAATGCCTTCACCCAACTCGATTAACGAAGATGCCATTAGAGTGTCAATTGCAGTTTGAAAATTTGTGAATGTCTGAAAATCTATCCTAGCCACTGAATTATTTGACGTGGTTCTTTATTTTTTTTCCCAAATATTTGCAAACCGTTGCTTGTCATGTATGTGGCGCCGCCAATGTCATGTGTGTGCCGCCACCGTCATCAGTACCCCTCTGCCGTCCGCTGCTGTGCACGGCAGATCTTCCCCGTTAATCCAACACGAAAATGCAAGAGACCACGGCCCAGCTCCCTCCAACGTCTCAAAAGGAGAATCCTATCGTTAGAATAACCTGGGTAGGAGGGCGGATAAGATACCCATGGGGTAAGCTTGCTCTGATTCATAATTGTCACTTATTCTAACCCAGTTTAAGGGAATTAGAAGACCTTATTTTAGCCGGTTTGATAAGCCGTTATAATTGGAGAGTGAAATAATATTTTATATATCTAAATTTCCCTTTTTTTAGGTCCCGTTTGAAAAACGGGTAAGGTTAAGATATTCAAATATTTTACCCAAGGTCGGGTACGAGGGTTGTGTGTGAGATGTGAGAGTGGAACCCGTACTTTTTTTCATGAGTTAAGATATCTTATTCTAATTTATTCTAATCTATTTGTTTGAGGGATAAATCGGGATATCTCACTAAAAGTTCTCTTATTCATTTTAGTTGTTCATGCAAGGTATTCCATGCGAGTTATGATATATAGGCTCTCATCCTTATTTATCTCGGGATAAATTATTCTACTAAAAATGTAAAATAAAGAGGGTTAAACTTTTTTACAATTTTTGAAAAGATATTTCGAATTATCTTATCTCCCAATCAAAATGTTTTGATATATTTTAAGAAATCCCGTACTTGTAGTTTAACTTATCCGCTTAACTTATTCCGCAATCAAACGTGACCGTATCAAACCAGCCCCTAACAGGCAGGCCGAATCCAATAGTAGCACTCAAAGCTCAAGACCAATAAACATATACAAGAATTAAATCGCTTTGATGAAGCTTTGATCTCACCATCAAATAAGCTCGTGAGCGATGCTGCCTGGACTACCTGTCAGACAAAGCGATGCCCGAACCACTTTTTGAGTGACTCAAATGATGACCTAACAAAGGATGTTTTAGAATCTATTCACGCATCCAGAAGGATCAATGAAACGGTTCAATCAAGTGAAGTTCCAGTACGCCCCAAGTAAAGGAGATGAAGGGGGAGCCCTGCTAAATTAACGACTACCTGGGTGTGGGCGTGAAAACTAGCCGCTGAGACAACAGTACATTGGCGCACACGAGCTGGAAGCTCGCTGCCATCGACCGTCCATATGAACTCGTGGAGCCACAGTTCAATGCGAGAGCATCCGTTCTTGTTGTTCGCCGTTTCTTCCTGGAAGATATTTGACATTTTTGCTCGTTGACAGGTAAAATCACTCCAAGATGTCAAGAAGCGGTTGCAGGAATACAATACATGCCTTGCAACAATACACGACAGCAAACTCCTACAATTTCCAAAGCTAGGCAAATCATAAATGTTAAAATCTCAAACTCTAACTCAAATTTTAGACATTGAGTCGAGAGAATACTCAACCGATAATGAGGGAGACGTCTACGGATTATCTGATGTAAGATTTAAACCGCAACACTCCCTCCCTTCGTCAAATCCGGATAGTTAAGATGCGAGTGTCACGCGCCGAATCGGGATGATTACCGTACGAGTGACATTACTGAACGGGTGGGGTGGAGACGCCCGACGTCAAACTTGGATAGTTACGGTACGAGTGGCGAGCTCCGAACCCGAATGATTATGGCGCGAGTGACGTAGTAATGGCTAACAGTGGAACAAAATTAGGAGAAGACTTGACTTGACAGACGTCTTCCCAGGAGATTTATATAGATACAACAGGGTATACAACAGAGTTTGTTATAGGAATATTCTTGGAAACAGATTGCTCCCAACACGGAGCATGGTTACAACAGTAGAGAGAGATAAAGCCTTAATGGTTATCAGGTCATGTGGCAGCGGAGGATTCTCCGTTATCATCCCCCCTCAAACTGAGTGTACGTAAACTCAATTTGTGTTGTAAATACTTCAATCGCTGTGGATGCAGGCCCTTAGTAAAAATGTCTGTCACCTGGTTTACAGAGGAAATATACTTGATATCAAGTAGCTTTCGAGCAACCAGTTCACGTACATAATGATAGTCGACTGCTATATGTTTAGTTCTCGAGTGAAAGACAGGATTGCGAGCTAAGGCGATGGCCGAAATATTGTCACACCAGATTGTGGGCCGTACTCGGAGGGGCATACCAAGCTCTTGAAAGAGCACTACAAGAAAAATCGCGGATAGCGACCGACCTAGCGGTCGCTATTCAGTCTTAGATCGGTCGCAAATCTGCATTGCGACCGAACAGAGACTATCTAGCGACCGAATATGTCGGTCGCTATATACTAGTCGCTATATAGCGACCGACATAATTCGGTCGCAGTATCAGTCGTTACCAGAGACCGATTATAATCGGTCGCCTGATCGGTCGCTAATTAAGTCGGTCTCAATTCGGTCGCTATTCGGTCTCTAATTATGTTGTATTTTTAAAAATAAAATTAACCTATCGGATTTATTCGGTCTCAATTCGGTCGCCAGTCGGTCGCCAAGTATAATTATTTAATAAAAGAAATATAACGTATAGTCGCTATTCGGTCGCAATTCAGTCTCCATGCGGTCGCTAATTTTGCATTATTTTTTTTTTAAAAATTTATTTAAACTGATAAATAAATTACCTGATAAATAACAAATTCATAACATAAATATAAAATCAACTACACAGACAACAATATCGACAAATCTCAAATTCATCACATACAAACACCTGATAATTAACAATTTCATAAAACAATAATAAATCAACTACACGGATCACAATCTCCACGAACCTCAAATTACACACAATTAAAATAAAATCACAAATTAATCATACATCCATAATAATAAAATGACAACATACACAACTAAAATAAAATCACAAATCCTCCACATATGTCTCATCCTGGTCGTCGTCTCGTCCAACATCATCCTGGTCGTCGTCTCGTCCAACATCTCGCGACGGATGATCCTGTATATCATTTAAAAAAATTATAATCAAATCCTTAATAAAGAAATCAAGCATTAACAAGACTTAATAAAGAAATCAAGCATTAACAAGAGTATGCCAATAGTTTAAGCCAGCTCATTTTCATATATATAAATACACACACACAATATAAGTTCAAATTTCATCTTGTATTTTAAAAATGAAGTTTGAGCGCCGAGCTCAAACCGGGCATCCGATTTGGATTCCGTCAGTTCTGACAAGTCACTTTCATCTCCCCGGTCGTATTGGAATGATCGGCACGGCCATCCGACCGGTATTTCAGATTTTAGAACCAAATGCCCCGTCCTAACAGTTCATTTGAACTAAGTGTATTTTAAAAATGAAGTTTGAGCGCCGAGCTCAAACCGGGCATCCGATTTGGATTCCGTCAGTTCTGACAAGTCACTTTCATCTCCCCGGTCGTATTGGAATGATCGGCACGGCCATCCGACCGGTATTTCGAATTTTAGACCCCCGGACCCGTCCTAACAGTTCATTTGAACTAAGTGTATTTTAAAAATGAAGTTTGAGCGCCGAGCTCAAACCGGGCATCCGATTTGGATTCCGTCAGTTCTGACAAGTCACTTTCATCTCCCCGGTCGTATTGGAATGATCGGCACGACCATCCGACCGGTATTTCAGATTTTAGAACCAAATGCCCCGTCCTAACAGTTCATTTGAACTAAGTGTATTTTAAAAATGAAGTTTGAGCGCCGAGCTCAAACCGGGCATCCGATTTGGATTCCGTCAGTTCTGACAAGTCACTTTCATCTCCCCGGTCGTATTGGAATGATCGGCACGGCCATCCGACCGGTATTTCGAATTTTAGACCCCCGGACCCGTCCTAACAGTTCATTTGAACTAAGTGTATTTTAAAAATGAAGTTTGAGCGCCGAGCTCAAACCGGGCATCCGATTTGGATTCCGTCAGTTCTGACAAGTCACTTTCATATCCCCGGTCGTATTGGAATGATCGGCACGGCCATCCGACCGGTATTTCAGATTTTAGAACCAAATGCCCCGTCCTAACAGTTCATTTGAACTAAGTGTATTTTAAAAATGAAGTTTGAGCGCCGAGCTCAAACCGGGCATCCGATTTGGATTCCGTCAGTTCTGACAAGTCACTTTCATATCCCCGGTCGTATTGGAATGATCGGCACGGCCATCCGACCGGTATTTCAGATTTTAGAACCAAATGCCCCGTCCTAACAGTTCATTTGAACTAAGTGTATTTTAAAAATGAAGTTTGAGCGCCGAGCTCAAACCGGGCATCCGATTTGGATTCCGTCAGTTCTGACAAGTCACTTTCATCTCCCCGGTCGTATTGGAATGATCGGCACGACCATCCGACCGGTATTTCAGATTTTAGAACCAAATGCCCCGTCCTAACAGTTCATTTGAACTAAGTGTATTTTAAAAATGAAGTTTGAGCGCCGAGCTCAAACCGGGCATCCGATTTGGATTCCGTCAGTTCTGACAAGTCACTTTCATCTCCCCGGTCGTATTGGAATGATCGGCACGGCCATCCGACCGGTATTTCGAATTTTAGACCCCCGGACCCGTCCTAACAGTTCATTTGAACTAAGTGTATTTTAAAAATGAAGTTTGAGCGCCGAGCTCAAACCGGGCATCCGATTTGGATTCCGTCAGTTCTGACAAGTCACTTTCATATCCCCGGTCGTATTGGAATGATCGGCACGGCCATCCGACCGGTATTTCAGATTTTAGAACCAAATGCCCCGTCCTAACAGTTCATTTGAACTAAGTGTATTTTAAAAATGAAGTTTGAGCGCCGAGCTCAAACCGGGCATCCGATTTGGATTCCGTCAGTTCTGACAAGTCACTTTCATATCCCCGGTCGTATTGGAATGATCGGCACGGCCATCCGACCGGTATTTCGAATTTTAGACCCCCGGACCCGTCCTAACAGTTCATTTGAACTAAGTGTATTTTAAAAATGAAGTTTGAGCGCCGAGCTCAAACCGGGCATCCGATTTGGATTCCGTCAGTTCTGACAAGTCACTTTCATATCCCCGGTCGTATTGGAATGATCGGCACGGCCATCCGACCGGTATTTCAGATTTTAGAACCAAATGCCCCGTCCTAACAGTTCATTTGAACTAAGTGTATTTTAAAAATGAAGTTTGAGCGCCGAGCTCAAACCGGGCATCCGATTTGGATTCCGTCAGTTCTGACAAGTCACTTTCATATCCCCGGTCGTATTGGAATGATCGGCACGGCCATCCGACCGGTATTTCAGATTTTAGAACCAAATGCCCCGTCCTAACAGTTCATTTGAACTAAGTGTATTTTAAAAATGAAGTTTGAGCGCCGAGCTCAAACCGGGCATCCGATTTGGATTCCGTCAGTTCTGACAAGTCACTTTCATCTCCCCGGTCGTATTGGAATGATCGGCACGACCATCCGACCGGTATTTCAGATTTTAGAACCAAATGCCCCGTCCTAACAGTTCATTTGAACTAAGTGTATTTTAAAAATGAAGTTTGAGCGCCGAGCTCAAACCGGGCATCCGATTTGGATTCCGTCAGTTCTGACAAGTCACTTTCATATCCCCGGTCGTATTGGAATGATCGGCACGGCCATCCGACCGGTATTTCAGATTTTAGAACCAAATGCCCCGTCCTAACAGTTCATTTGAACTAAGTGTATTTTAAAAATGAAGTTTGAGCGCCGAGCTCAAACCGGGCATCCGATTTGGATTCCGTCAGTTCTGACAAGTCACTTTCATATCCCCGGTCGTATTGGAATGATCGGCACGGCCATCCGACCGGTATTTCAGATTTTAGAACCAAATGCCCCGTCCTAACAGTTCATTTGAACTAAGTGTATTTTAAAAATGAAGTTTGAGCGCCGAGCTCAAACCGGGCATCCGATTTGGATTCCGTCAGTTCTGACAAGTCACTTTCATATCCCCGGTCGTATTGGAATGATCGGCACGGCCATCCGACCGGTATTTCAGATTTTAGAACCAAATGCCCCGTCCTAACAGTTCATTTGAACTAAGTGTATTTTAAAAATGAAGTTTGAGCGCCGAGCTCAAACCGGGCATCCGATTTGGATTCCGTCAGTTCTGACAAGTCACTTTCATCTCCCCGGTCGTATTGGAATGACCAATAGTTAATCCGTGTAGTCAGAAAGAAGGGATAATGATGATCGATCCAAAGTGATAGGGAAGTTTAACTGGTTCAGAATGGATAGCATACTCCCATGCGTTGATGCATATAAAACCAGTCTGTTTGAATCTACAAAGCAATCATCACACATTGACAGTTTAATTGGATCTACACAAAGCAATCATCATGGAATTGTGTCATTTAAGTCTACAAATAATGCCGACACACTTGATGATAACTCCTCAATAAATCAGACACCAATGAGTAAAGCTTGACATGATCGCTCTCCATGCACATAATGCCATTTGTGGAGCTATTAGGGGTGCTTTCGCCTTTCAGTAGGACTATATCAAACGGCAGAATAGAATTAACAACGAGCTTCTGTATAAACAGAGCAGTGGCATCCCTGCAAACCTTTTGAGAGTTGAGTCGAATGCTTATGGTAGGTTGAGTGCTTGTGGTACAAATTTATACTAAACCGAGGAGCAAAATTTAGCAATCTTAAGTTAATGGCTAAGCATGTGAAGTTCATAACAATCCAATGTCTAATCATCTATATTACTATAATTTAACGGAGGGGTACATTTCATAATTTGCAGCAATATTCCAGCAGGTATCCAATATCTAAACATCTCTATATCTATCATCATGTCTCCAAGAGATGAGAAAAGTAGACTTCAAGAGCAGGCATTAGAATTACAGAACCCTTCCGGGAGGAAAAGAACAAGAAAGAAAGGTGAAGAACGTTAACCATTCTTATAGCAATAAAAATCCGGTCGTGCAAGCAATTCCCATTTTTCTATTCACACCTTCATTGATCAGAATATATGTTACTAGCTTCCAATTCCAGTATGACGCACGTACGATTTAGTCAGAGACTGACAGCAACCTGCCAAAGAAACGTGCTAAGCACTTCTTCCGCACCTCAAACCTCTGACAATCTTATCTTATTAATCAAGCGGGACCATGCACTCCCCTTATGCACGCAACAAAACTAATCAAAGAAACGAAACTCCAAAAAAACCAAATAAAAAAAATCCAGGGATAGCAGACCTCTTGGCGGAAGAACCACCCGACGCATCCGCCGCCGCCGGCTTCTCGTCCCTGTTCTTCGCCGCCGATCACAAGTCGTATTGGAATGACCGGCACGGCCATCCGACCGGTATTTCAAATTTTAACTACTCTACGGTACATCCATGAACGATCTTCAGACATTTTCCCTATGCAAATGAAATGTAAACACACAAAACTTTAACATGTTTAACAAAATAAAAACTCCAACCCTTTCCTCACATCGTCCATCTCTGCCATTTTAAATAGGAAGGAAATATCATTTAGATTTTCACTTTTTAACCCATCTGTGAAGGTTTGATCGCACGATTAATTACTATATGTGTTGTGTTATTTGCTAAAAATTTCGGCAGCATCTCCTCACACCTCTCCGATATACCACAAAATATTTATTGATTAAGAAATTTTCTTAAACACTTACTAATAAGTGGTTAAGAAAATAATCAAAATCAATAAAGGTATATCAGAGAGGAATGAGAAGACGCATCCAGCCAAAATTTTTAACAAACAACACAAACACATATAGTAATTAACCACCTAAGTGCGATCAAACATTCACAGACTGTCCAAACGGGACAATTCAAGACTTTGAGTTAGATATACACATTCTCATCATTCAAAATGAGAACGTGCACATCAATCCCAAAGTCTTGAACGGGTAGATTGATTGACACGGGCTTAACACGCTCTCCTAAGATACGTGCAATGTTAGGTTGCACCCACGCATCTCAGCTAACATACAACACCCAACTAATTAAATATTGACAAGATACTAACACATTCTAAAAACATAGCAATAACATGTGAAATTGACAATACATGTACACAATGAAAACATGAATTTTATTGTAACATCCAACACATTCAGTTAATTTTCTTGGTCGGCTGTACCATCCCAACCTTATGAGTTTGATAGGGTACTGTTTGGAGGATGACCACCGGCTGCTGGTGTATGAGTTCATGCCACGGGGAAGCCTGGAGAACCATCTTTTTAGGAGTATGTCTGTTTCGATTATTCTCTGCACCGTTTGGTTTGCTGACTCATTTAGGCACCTGTTTTCTTAAAGAAAAAAAATTGCAATGCGCAGTGGCCTCACCTTTTACCCAATGGTTACCTACGTAGTTCTTTTGAATCAGTTTTTGAACCCCACAATGTCGATTCTGCAGGGGGTTCATACTTCCAGCCTCTCTCCTGGAACCTTAGGATGAAGGTTGCTCTTGGAGCCGCAAAGGGGCTGGCCTTTCTGCATGGTGCTGAAACAAAGGTTATATATCGGGATTTTAAGACATCAAATGTGCTTCTTGATTCAGTAAGTGGAGACCCTTGTCTTATAGTTGATGGATGATATGTTTTCTTGATTAACGTTCCCCGTCATGATGTTCTGCCTCTCAAATCCCTTCTTTGCAAACCTACAAAATTATAATGCCAAGCTTTCCGACTTTGGCTTGGCAAAAGATGGACCAACTGGTAACAAGAGCCATGTGTCAACTAGGGTCATGGGAACATACGGATATGCTGCTCCTGAGTACCTTGCAACAGGTAAACCTTTGGTTCCAAACTGCTTGTATGTCCCTCCATCTTTTTGTCTTTAGGTGTTCCATTTTCAAGTGCTGATCAGTGTGTCTCAGATTTTTGGATGGCATTTGTCTTGCTTTTTTTTTTCTCTGTGGGTAACAAGATGCCATTTTCTCTTCGTAAATGAGAAAATTGTGCCGAAATGACACGAGGAGTCGGCAAATAATTCGGATTAAAACAGAAACTGAGTTGGTAAGGGACCTTGAATAAAACATAGATTACCCATGAATTTCTCCTTGAATAAAGTGTTGACAGCTCAGGAATATTTGATCTGGAGAGTGATAGTATTGTCCATTGGCATGATTAAGATTCTCTAGTGTAATATTTGATTGTCATCTCCGAGATATTTTTGGAGTGAATTAGGGGCGGGTATATCACCCCGACTGACCCACTCCTAACCCACCTCGGGTGATTTATTTCACCCCTTTTTAAGAATTCACATACCCTAACTTTATCTCTAACCGACTCCGATTAAGAAAAAAAAACGAACTAAATAAGAATAACTCGTCTCACCCTAATTAATCTATCGTAATCGGATTTACTTCTTTATCAAAGTGGCCCTACGAAATTAGTCCATCGCTTGCGGGTCGTGACAAAGTGCCTTCAAACGTTAAGATTGCGTTTGAGAACGCAGATAGAAAAAGAGGCCATGGAATGATTATTTAAGCCTCAGTCTTTAAATAAAACTCTAGTGACACGTATTACATCTGTTGAATTTTTACACTATTTTTGGTTCTCATAAGAATGATGGGGTCATATGTAGAGTTCATCTTGTACCTTTGCTTTAAAATTCTCATAATCCAATGTTTGGATTTGTTGGTTCTCAAGTTCTTGGATTTTGGGTTTGCTACAGTTTTAAATCGAAAAATAAGAATTGGGGAAAATACATGACACAATAAATGGACTGCATATTGAAGCCAGAACATTAATAACGGACCGGACAAACTAAAAAGATAATCTTATAATATTTCACACTATTTTACAGGAGAACAAATGATATGTGGACACCATCTCAAGAGTCTTAAATAAATCAGGTTCATTGCACGAGCATAGCCCCTCCCCCGGAGCCCCTCCACCGGAGCCCCTCCCCCTCCACCGGAGCCCCTCCCCCTGCGCAGCCCCCCCTCCACCGGAGCCCCTCCCCCTGCGCAACCCCCTCCCCTCCACCGGAGCCCCCTCCCCCTCACCCCTGCGGAGCCCCCTCCCCTCCACCGGAGCCCATCCCCCTGCGCAGCCCCCCCTCCACCGGAGCCCCTCCCCCTGCGCAGCCCCCTCCCCTCCACCGGAGCCCCCTCCCCCTCACCCCACCGGAGCCCCTCCCCCTGCGCAGCCCCCTCCCGTCCACCGGAGCCCCCTCCCCCTCACCCCTGCGGAGCCCCCTCCCCTCCACCGGAGCCCCTCCACCGGAGCCCCTCCCCCTGCGCAGCCCCCCCTCCACCGGAGCCCCTCCCCCTGCGCAACCCCCTCCCCTCCACCGGAGCCCCCTCCCCCTCACCCCTGCGGAGCCCCCTCCCCTCCACCGGAGCCCATCCCCCTGCGCAGCCCCCCCTCCACCGGAGCCCCTCCCCCTGCGCAGCCCCCTCCCCTCCACCGGAGCCCCCTCCCCCTCACCCCACCGGAGCCCCTCCCCCTGCGCAGCCCCCTCCCGTCCACCGGAGCCCCCTCCCCCTCACCCCTGCGGAGCCCCCTCCCCTCCACCGGAGCCCCTCCCCCTCCCCTGCGCAGCCCCCTCCCCCTCCCCTGCGGAGCCCCCTCCCCCTCACCCGAGCTCCACCCCCCCTCCCAGACCAACCTCCCCCGCCACCCCCTCCCACCGAAACCCCCCTCACTGGAACCCCTCCAAGAAGAAAAAAAATGAGAAATAGGGCATGGTCGATGGCCGGCGGGGAGGGAGAGGGGGGGGGAGAGAGGCGCGGGGCTGGAGGGAGAGGAGAGGGGGGGGAGATCGAGAGGGAGAGGACTTACCAGACCGAGGAGGGTGACGACGAGGACGACGGGGACCGACGAGGTCGACGGCGAGGATGGTGCGGGGCTGGCCGAGACAGCGAGCTCCGGCGTCCGTCCACCACCACGCCGCTCGCCACGCCCGTGGCCGCAAGGCAGAGGGGGGGGGGGGGAGGGCGAGGGGGCCGGAGGGGGAGGGGAGAGCTCCGGTGGAGGAAGGTTATCAATGCAGGGGGGAGATGGTCGCGCTGTAAATGCAGTCATATCAGCGACCGATTAGAGACCGAAATATATTCGGTCGCAACATCGGTCTCCAATTCGGTCGATTTTGAAAAAAAAGAGACCGGAATAAATTCGAGCTAAATATAGCGACCTATTGGAGACCGAAATAAATTCGGTCGCCAAAACGGTCTCAGATATGCGACCGATTATTTCGGTCGCCGAATTGGTCTCTATTTGGGACCGACTAGCGACCGATTTAATCGGTCTCTAATTCGGTCGCTATAGCCACTTTTTCTTGTAGTGGAGGGTGCACAACCATTGTACTTCCTTCTAGTTTTTCACAGGCAGTCAAAGTTCCCGTTTGGAGATGTGCCATGGACAGCGAGTTCACCTCATTACAGCAGCAACAAACATGGTCCCTGGTTCCCTTTGATCCCACGATGAACGTAGTTGGGTGCAAATGGGTCTATAAGACCAAGCGTAATCCGGATGGCTCCATCTTGCGGCACAAAGCTCGGCTCGTCGTCAAAGGATTTCATCAACAACCTGGGGTGGACTTTGTAGAGACCATAACAGTGGAACAAAATTAGGAGAAGACTTGACTTGACAGACGTCTTCCCAGGAGATTTATATAGATACAACAGGGTATACAACAGAGTTTGTTACAGGAATATTCTTGGAAACAGATTGCTCCCAACACGGAGCATGGTTACAACAGTAGAGAGAGATAAAGACTTAATGGTTATCAGGTCATGTGGCAGCGGAGGATTCTCCGTTATCATCCCCCCTCAAACTGAGTGTACGTAAACTCAATTTGTGTTGTAAATACTTCAATCGCTGTGGATGCAGGCCCTTAGTAAAAATGTCTGTCACCTGGTTTACAGAGGAAATATACTTGATATCAAGTAGCTTTCGAGCAACCAGTTCACGTACATAATTATGATAGTCGACTGCTATATGTTTAGTTCTCGAGTGAAAGACAGGATTGCGAGCTAAGGCGATGGCCGAAATATTGTCACACCAGATTGTGGGCCGTACTCGGAGGGGCATACCAAGCTCTTGAAAGAGGGTGCACAACCATTGTACTTCCTTCTAGTTTTTCACAGGCAGTCAAAGTTCCCGTTTGGAGATGTGCCATGGACAGCGAGTTCACCTCATTACAGCAGCAACAAACATGGTCCCTGGTTCCCTTTGATCCCACGATGAACGTAGTTGGGTGCAAATGGGTCTATAAGACCAAGCGTAATCCGGATGGCTCCATCTTGCGGCACAAAGCTCGGCTCGTCGTCAAAGGATTTCATCAACAACCTGGGGTGGACTTTGTAGAGACCATAACAGTGGAACAAAATTAGGAGAAGACTTGACTTGACAGACGTCTTCCCAGGAGATTTATATAGATACAACAGGGTATACAACAGAGTTTGTTACAGGAATATTCTTGGAAACAGATTGCTCCCAACACGGAGCATGGTTACAACAGTAGAGAGAGATAAAGACTTAATGGTTATCAGGTCATGTGGCAGCGGAGGATTCTCCGTTATCATCCCCCCTCAAACTGAGTGTACGTAAACTCAATTTGTGTTGTAAATACTTCAATCGCTGTGGATGCAGGCCCTTAGTAAAAATGTCTGTCACCTGGTCTACAGAGGAAATATACTTGATATCAAGTAGCTTTCGAGCAACCAGTTCACGTACATAATGATAGTCGACTGCTATATGTTTAGTTCTCGAGTGAAAGACAGGATTGCGAGCTAAGGCGATGGCCGAAATATTGTCACACCAGATTGTGGGCCGTACTCGGAGGGGCATACCAAGCTCTTGAAAGAGGGTGCACAACCATTGTACTTCCTTCTAGTTTTTCACAGGCAGTCAAAGTTCCCGTTTGGAGATGTGCCATGGACAGCGAGTTCACCTCATTACAGCAGCAACAAACATGGTCCCTGGTTCCCTTTGATCCCACGATGAACGTAGTTGGGTGCAAATGGGTCTATAAGACCAAGCGTAATCCGGATGGCTCCATCTTGCGGCACAAAGCTCGGCTCGTCGCCAAAGGATTTCATCAACAACCTGGGGTGGACTTTGTAGAGACCATAACAGTGGAACAAAATTAGGAGAAGACTTGACTTGACAGACGTCTTCCCAGGAGATTTATATAGATACAACAGGGTATACAACAGAGTTTGTTACAGGAATATTCTTGGAAACAGATTGCTCCCAACACGGAGCATGGTTACAACAGTAGAGAGAGATAAAGACTTAATGGTTATCAGGTCATGTGGCAGCGGAGGATTCTCCGTTATCATCCCCCCTCAAACTGAGTGTACGTAAACTCAATTTGTGTTGTAAATACTTCAATCGCTGTGGATGCAGGCCCTTAGTAAAAATGTCTGTCACCTGGTTTACAGAGGAAATATACTTGATATCAAGTAGCTTTCGAGCAACCAGTTCACGTACATAATGATAGTCGACTGCTATATGTTTAGTTCTCGAGTGAAAGACAGGATTGCGAGCTAAGGCGATGGCCGAAATATTGTCACACCAGATTGTGGGCCGTACTCGGAGGGGCATACCAAGCTCTTGAAAGAGGGTGCACAACCATTGTACTTCCTTCTAGTTTTTCACAGGCAGTCAAAGTTCCCGTTTGGAGATGTGCCATGGACAGCGAGTTCACCTCATTACAGCAGCAACAAACATGGTCCCTGGTTCCCTTTGATCCCACGATGAACGTAGTTGGGTGCAAATGGGTCTATAAGACCAAGCGTAATCCGGATGGCTCCATCTTGCGGCACAAAGCTCGGCTCGTCGTCAAAGGATTTCATCAACAACCTGGGGTGGACTTTGTAGAGACCATAACAGTGGAACAAAATTAGGAGAAGACTTGACTTGACAGACGTCTTCCCAGGAGATTTATATAGATACAACAGGGTATACAACAGAGTTTGTTACAGGAATATTCTTGGAAACAGATTGCTCCCAACACGGAGCATGGTTACAACAGTAGAGAGAGATAAAGACTTAATGGTTATCAGGTCATGTGGCAGCGGAGGATTCTCCGTTATCATCCCCCCTCAAACTGAGTGTACGTAAACTCAATTTGTGTTGTAAATACTTCAATCGCTGTGGATGCAGGCCCTTAGTAAAAATGTCTGTCACCTGGTCTACAGAGGAAATATACTTGATATCAAGTAGCTTTCGAGCAACCAGTTCACGTACATAATGATAGTCGACTGCTATATGTTTAGTTCTCGAGTGAAAGACAGGATTGCGAGCTAAGGCGATGGCCGAAATATTGTCACTCCAGATTGTGGGCCGTACTCGGAGGGGCATACCAAGCTCTTGAAAGAGGGTGCACAACCATTGTACTTCCTTCTAGTTTTTCACAGGCAGTCAAAGTTCCCGTTTGGAGATGTGCCATGGACAGCGAGTTCACCTCATTACAGCAGCAACAAACATGGTCCCTGGTTCCCTTTGATCCCACGATGAACGTAGTTGGGTGCAAATGGGTCTATAAGACCAAGCGTAATCCGGATGGCTCCATCTTGCGGCACAAAGCTCGGCTCGTCGCCAAAGGATTTCATCAACAACCTGGGGTGGACTTTGTAGAGACCATAACAGTGGAACAAAATTAGGAGAAGACTTGACTTGACAGACGTCTTCCCAGGATATTTATATAGATACAACAGGGTATACAACAGAGTTTGTTACAGGAATATTCTTGGAAACAGATTGCTCCCAACACGGAGCATGGTTACAACAGTAGAGAGAGATAAAGACTTAATGGTTATCAGGTCATGTGGCAGCGGAGGATTCTCCGTTATCATCCCCCCTCAAACTGAGTGTACGTAAACTCAATTTGTGTTGTAAATACTTCAATCGCTGTGGATGCAGGCCCTTAGTAAAAATGTCTGCCACCTGATCTACAGAGGAAATATACTTGATATCAAGTAGCTTTCGAGCAACCAGTTCACGTACATAATGATAGTCGACTGCTATATGTTTAGTTCTCGAGTGAAAGACAGGATTGCGAGCTAAGGCGATGGCCGAAATATTGTCACACCAGATTGTGGGCCGTACTCGGAGGGGCATACCAAGCTCTTGAAAGAGGGTGCACAACCATTGTACTTCCTTCTAGTTTTTCACAGGCAGTCAAAGTTCCCGTTTGGAGATGTGCCATGGACAGCGAGTTCACCTCATTACAGCAGCAACAAACATGGTCCCTGGTTCCCTTTGATCCCACGATGAACGTAGTTGGGTGCAAATGGGTCTATAAGACCAAGCGTAATCCGGATGGCTCCATCTTGCGGCACAAAGCTCGGCTCGTCGCCAAAGGATTTCATCAACAACCTGGGGTGGACTTTGTAGAGACCATAACAGTGGAACAAAATTAGGAGAAGACTTGACTTGACAGACGTCTTCCCATGATATTTATATAGATACAACAGGGTATACAACAGAGTTTGTTACAGGAATATTCTTGGAAACAGATTACTCCCAACACGGAGCATGGTTACAACAGTAGAGAGAGATAAAGACTTAATGGTTATCAGGTCATGTGGCAGCGGAGGATTCTCCGTTATCATCCCCCCTCAAACTGAGTGTACGTAAACTCAATTTGTGTTGTAAATACTTCAATCGCTGTGGATGCAGGCCCTTAGTAAAAATGTCTGCCACCTGGTCTACAGAGGAAATATACTTGATATCAAGTAGCTTTCGAGCAACCAGTTCACGTACATAATGATAGTCGACTGCTATATGTTTAGTTCTCGAGTGAAAGACAGGATTGCGAGCTAAGGCGATGGCCGAAATATTGTCACACCAGATTGTGGGCCGTACTCGGAGGGGCATACCAAGCTCTTGAAAGAGGGTGCACAACCATTGTACTTCCTTCTAGTTTTTCACAGGCAGTCAAAGTTCCCGTTTGGAGATGTGCCATGGACAGCGAGTTCACCTCATTACAGCAGCAACAAACATGGTCTCTGGTTCCCTTTGATCCCACGATGAACGTAGTTGGGTGCAAATGGGTCTATAAGACCAAGCGTAATCCGGATGGCTCCATCTTGCGGCACAAAGCTCGGCTCGTCGCCAAAGGATTTCATCAACAACCTGGGGTGGACTTTGTAGAGACCATAACAATGGAACAAAATTAGGAGAAGACTTGACTTGACAGACGTCTTCCCAGGATATTTATATAGATACAACAGGGTATACAACAGAGTTTGTTACAGGAATATTCTTGGAAACATATTGCTCCCAACACGGAGCATGGTTACAACAGTAGAGAGAGATAAAGACTTAATGGTTATCAAGGTCATGTGGCAGCGGAGGATTCTCCGTTATCAATGGCATGAGGTGGAATATGAGAAAATCCGGCTCCGAAATTATGTTAAGGTCTCGAACTCTAATCTAAAATTTAAGCGTTAATTTGAGAGAATCCTCGACAAATAAGGAGAAAAATATTTATAAATTATCGGATGTCAGACTAAGCTTTTCAAAAATAAAAAGGGAAAATATTAAGACATAATCTGAATTAAAAACGGAGTTCACGCGCGTGAGAGCTGCTCACGTCCTCTTTTTGCTGCTAAGTCCGACGAGAAAAGGAATAAAGTTCTCCCATGTATGGTGACAGCCTGATCACGGGGCATTACATGATGCCGCTGTCAACGGTGAAACCCATATCAAAATTGCAAAAAAACAGAGATGGCACTGAGCAGCTTAGTAGACGTATCAAAATGATGCCGCTGTCAGTTTACATCTCGCTCAAATGCGTCAAGCACCGTTCGGTTCTCGCCTCACAAGGAGAACAGCATAGCAGTACTGTAGGAAGGAAAGGCAATCCAAAATTAACCCAACCGCATTAAAGCCTAATTAAGTCGTTCCCTCGCCAGCACAGAATAACGGGGCCAAACCCATGGCGGCCAAACGGCTGAAGGGAAAGAAAACCCTCACGCAGTCTGCCTCCTCACGGCGACTATGGGTTCCTCTCAGATCGGCTCATCGCCCCTCCTCCGGCGACGACGACGACCATGACCTTGTATTACTGTGTTAGGTTTCTCCGTCGTAAAAAAAAAAACAAGTGTTATAATCTATATAGATAGATGGATTGGATCAAACGCGCATTGTTCTAAACACGTACGTTTGATGAATGGTCGGAGTTGTTGCAACGAACGGCCTGAAAAGGCATTTCATTTTATTAGTTCGCGACAAATGCTTGCGCGTTACAATTTATCTCTGCGTGGAAGCAACGAAGCTTAGCGAGCTCCCTGGTCTGTGCCAACCGTTCGCCGTCCACACAACGGAGTCCTCGACTCTTCTCCAGCTTAATTCCCGCCCTCCACAGCATTCACCCATGGGCCATCGCGGGTCATGATTCCCCCATGTCGCCCACACAACGGCCCAAACGAGGGCTCTCCCCTGCGTAATGCATATATATAATATATGCGCTGGGTAACAGAGCAGCCGGACACCATAGGTGTGCTGCATGGGTGCGACTCGTTATACCACATGGGGTGCAGCCCAGTTTTTTTTTTTTTCAAAAAAACAAAAAGTCAGTTTTGCATGTCCGTACACTCTAGTCTATTATCGAATGGTTGGAAATTTTAAAAAATAAAAAAATTGGAAATCCTTAGTTTGTTCGAGATAATAGACTACTTCAATAAGCTCATGCTGAAATTAATTCACGTAGAAAGGAGATTGAAGAAATGGAAACCGAACGTAGATATCAGATATTTACACTAGTTTGGACGCTCTTTGGTAACCTCTGTCTAGTACCCCAAGCCTCAACTTAAGATTTCACTGCTTCTCTTGAAGAACATTTATTAGATTTTGTTCAGGTGCATCGCGTCACAAACCTTCAAATTTTTGCATGAGAGATTCAAGGCTCTAGGATTAATCTCTATAGTATTCTTAAGAGAAGAGGAACTATTAGTAGAATACTCTGGATCATCTTAGTGAAATCAAGGCCTTTGATAGGAGCCCACGGTTCTGCCACATTCCATAAGGTTCCACTATAACTTAGAATTCCCCATAGAACACAGGATGCAAACGAAATTTTTTTAGAAGATTTTGGAAGCATCTGGAACACTCGAGAAGGTTGGGGAGAACTCTGGAACTCTCTAGAATCTCGGAGATATTGTAAGATAGTAAGTCGTAGATTTCTCTAGAACCCCTTACACTTTGCACATGAGTTAGGAAACTTGCTAGAAAGTTATAGGTCTACACACTTTTCATAGAATTCTGAAGTGTACATTTGACGGCCCTTGGCCTATAAATAGGAGGGATAGTCCTCATTTGAAAATCATCCTCCAAAAGACCAAAACTTATGAAGTTCTCTCGTACTTAATACTCGGTGTTTTTACTTGGCTTTGTCAAGACTTTAAGGGCGGCTTTGACATCGGGTTGGTCGGGCGGATAGCGCAACCGAGGAGAGAGAAGCTCCCGGTGGGCCCCGCCTCCCCCCTCACACAGCCTCCGCTAACCGTGCTCGGTTAACAAAGGGGGCCTAACTTCCTTGCACTTCCTTGCCTAGATCCGTGAGTTCGAGTGAATTCGTCAATTAGCAATTGGAAGGTCATAAGGTTGCATGGTCATTAAGTTAAGTGGAAGAAATAAGTTTGTGATAGTATCAGAGTCTTAGTTTCAACACGAGGAAGACCCTCGCCATGCTTGATAATCGGTTAGGGTGGAGGAAGTTGTGAGAGAGAACGGTGTGGACTTTGTCGAGGTCGGCTCACGCACATGACTCTCTAGAGTCGGTTGTGTTAACTGTGCCCGGTTAACAAACACCCCTAAGGTCACTTTGATAAAAGGGTAAGTCGGGTTAAGGTAGATTATTCGGGGTGGGATGACTTAATCTTAGTTTAATTCTTTTTATCTTAATCGGGGTCGATTAAAAATACGTTTACATTTTTTCACTACAACCAAAAAGATGGAATAAGTCACTCGAGATGAGTTAGGGGTGGGCCACCGGAGTGACTTATCCACCCCTAACTCACCCCTTTATCAAAGTGACCCCCAGTGATTCAAATGCAACCAATGTGGGTGGAAAAGACGCTGTGGTGAGGCAGCGGGCGATGTGGCCACGGCAGCAGCAGTGCGGCCACAGGCGGAGGCGGCTCCAGGACATCGATCAGCAGGGCGGCCGCGTGGGGATTGCCAGCGAAGACGACATCGCTGGCGGTGGCAGCTACAAGCGGCAGAAGGCCCGACAGTGCTGTGCAGGCTGCGGAGCAAGGCACCGCCCTTTTTATGGTGGCCGGGATAGGCGGTGCCAGCAGTAGCGGCAGAAGAGGGCTGGCCGCAGGCAGCGGCCGTTCCAGCGGGCGGGAAGCCGCAACGATGGTCGGGCACACAAGGCGACGGCAGTACCTGTGCGCTAGCGGCGATGATCGGCAAATACCGGACGGGGCGATTTTCAGAGGAGAGAGCCACTGACGGCGGCGGTCTGCGTAGGGGCGGTTGGCTGAGAGAGGCGGCGGACAACAGAGTAGTGGCCGACGAAAGCTTCCGGTAGTGAGGACGTCAGCGGTGGCAGTCTCCGGTGGCCCGTGAAAGCTTGCGGTAGGGAGGACGTCGTCGGTGGCAGTCTCTGGTGGCACGACGGCTGTGACGACAGCCAGAGGTACCCAATGGCTAGTGGTTGGCGTCCCTGTGGGTTTCTCCCTAGGCGCCTAGGGTTTCAACCCCTTTTCCCATCGTGAAGAGGATGAGGAGAGGGTGAGGAAAAGAGAACAAAAAAAAATGAGACTTTTAACTTAATTGGATCCAGATTTATTAGGTCTAGATTAGACAAATTCTAGTTTGGTTAGGAGGTTGTGGATATCCATAGAGATCAAGGTGATTAGAGATATCAAGATTGATAGGGAGAGTCGATAAAGGACACTAGGAGCATAAATCAAAAGGTAATAGGAAAGGTTACGAGCTTCTCCACATAACCTTTCGATGGCTACAATAATTTTACGCTATGGTAATAATGTGTGAAGAACATACATCTTGACATAAGAAGGACCGATGAAAGCTCTAAACGACAAGACTGATCGAGAAATCGAAGAAGCTATCAATTAAGGCATGACAGGAAATGCGAGACTTAGCGAATAGTACAATACAACTATTCCTCGACCCTGACAAATAACACACTCTGAGAGGTAATCAACTTAGATGATCTGACAATAGTCTGGAAAAAGTTGGAGAGCAAGTACAAGTTTAAGTCATTGACAAACTGGTTGTTCCTCAAAAAGAAACTATATGACCTGAAGATGGAAGATGGAGTAAGATTAGAGACTCATATGGATAAGTACACGATTTTGACGGATGTGCTTGCCCTAGACATGAAGATTGATAAAGAGGACAAGGCACTTCTCTTGTTAGCATCATTGTTGTATCGTATGATCATATTGTGACTACACTTCTATTTGGAAAAGATACTCTCAATAGATGATGTTGTCACTCTATTCCTCGTAAACGAGTCACGATGAAAGAGCCGCGATGATCGGGCATCAGGTGAGAGTTACCGTTTGGTTGTAGGTGGAGGTCGAGAAAGATCGAATGTGAGACAAGGGTCCAGAAAGTCGATCTAAGTCATAGGCCCCTCAGACATGTTACTATTGTGACCAAGTGGTGGGGACATCAGGTCCACTACCGGGCCCAATGCTTGGAGTCGACGCCGCACTGCCACTGCATCGAGCTTATGGCTCGGAGATCCTTCCTGAAGACTCGACTTACGGCTACGGTAGTATATTGCGTATTGAGTATATTTGTGTGTATGTATACATGTATTCCTACATGTATTTTTACTTTCGTCTTATTAGGCTAGTCATAGTCAAATAACATGTGTAATTAGTGTATTTTATTTGATTAAAACCCACAAGTCAAAGTGAGGTGGGTGGGTTTTGTTTTGTTAGGCTAGGATATAAACACAATATTTAGTGGAAGTTAGATGGTATCTATGTTATGGCTTTCTTTACTATATAAGGAGGCCAAGGGATGTGTTACGAGACATGAATGAAAAGAATTGAATGAAAGCTTGTTTGTGTGTGTAAGAGCTCTCCCTCTCTTGCATTTCCCTTCCCTCTTTCTCCTTGTGAGTTTGAGTGTCGTCTGGTGTGAGACCGTCCGGCGTGAGGCCGAGCTGCGCGAGGTAGCAAGTTATCCGTCCGGTTCGTGATATCAGAGTGCCGTCGATCCTGCCCCCGACGCCGTCCCGCGTCAGATTTGGTATCAGAGCCCAACAACGGCGTCTCCGACGACCCGACGTCCCCGACGTCGTCTCTCTTTCTCTCTCTAAGTTGCTAGAAGGAAAAAAAGAAACAAAAAGAAAAAAGAGAGAGAAGAGAAGTATAAAGAGCTCGGTTGAGAGGAGTTTTGGAGAAAAAAAATAAAGGAATATATATATATATATATATATATATATATATATATATATATATATATATATATATATATATATATATATATATACAGAGTTACGATTGAGAGAAAAAATAAATAAAAAAAATTAACTCTTTCTCTCTATTTTTCTCTCTCTGTCTCTCTCCCTTTTCTCTCCCAGTTCTCTCTCTGTTTCCCTCTCTCTCTCTCTCTCTCGGTGGAAGGAAAGGTTGAAAAAAAAAAAGAAAAGTTTACACCCATGGCATCGTCGCCCGTGCCGGGATTTGAATCCCGGCAAATCCCGGCACGCCGCAACGGGTCGGACGCCCCCACCCTCAGCCACCGCGCCTGGCCGCCCGCGAGCGCCGCCAGCTGCCGTTCCCGGCCGCGTTCTGCGCCCGGCTTCCGCGCCCGGGCCGCCCGCACCGGACACCGCGCACCTCGCAGCGCACGCCCGCCCGCCAGCGCCCCCGCCCGCACCGCCGCTGGCACCCGCCCGCCTGCGAGCGCGCACGGCCGGCCCGCACCCGCCTCTGCGCACCCGGACCTGCTGCCGCGCCCGCGTGCCCAGGCCAGCTACCGCCCACGCGAGCGTCGCCGCGTCCACAGTGCCGTACGCCCGCCACCACCGCCCTGTGCGCCCACCCTGCGGCGCCCGCGCGCCAGTTCCACAGCGCGGCCACGCTGCCGGCTCTCCTCGCGTGCTCGTCCATGTGCCCGCGTTTGGCCAGCGAACGCGCCCCGCCGGCGTTGCTGACCCACCAAACGCGCGAGTCACGTGCGATAGGTTTGAAAAGAATTTGAAAAGTCAAAAAAATGAGAGTTGAAAAGTTTGAAAAAAAAGGGGGTTGAAAGTTGAGAAGATGAGTGTTAAATATATATAATATATATTTGGGGTATATATAATATTATATATATCTAAATATATGTATTTATCTATTTATATATCTATATATATATATACTCTTATACATATATATATATATATATATATATATATCTTTGGAATAATTTATTGATCGAGGCACCGGGAAACGACAGTTCGACTAGCGCCCAAAGTCGCCTGTCCGACACCGAGCCCATAGCTTCCGGAGTGGAAGTACTTGAAGGTCGCCTTACGCGGAGAAATTGGGCTAATTGTTCCCCTGCGTGGGAAATTTTAAAACGATCTTGTAATAATAATTCAATCCTCCCTGCGTGGAGTGAATTCTTTGTAACCGGTCAAGCTTCATCGACGCCGTGCGGGCACGCACGTCCCCGCTCGCCTTCATCTCCGGTCGGAGTTAGACTTTTCAGTCTAGCTAGGTACGTGCTCCCCTCACTTGCTCATTTAGTATCTTTTCAATTGCCGCGCGAAGTGAGAGAGAGCCCGATCCATGCAGCCAATCTTCTGAGTGCATCGCTGTGGACGGAAAGCAAGAGCTTGCTTGCACCCATCCTTAGGCCCTAGACTACCGCATTAGAGCACCCTAATTATCCGGAAGTAGTTCCACAACTACTCCGCCTACGGGCGAGCAACTCTTCATGACCGGTCCCTTCAAATTAACCATTTGCTGATCAGCTGTGTCCACACCTTGCTAATTGTCGGTCCTAGAATTGCATCATCTAGGTCCGAGCTCGTGCATGCCACGTCGGTCTAGGAATTCATTAGGCCGTCTAGGACGCATGGAACATGAAATATATATGGCCGATCCTAACCTCATCGCCCAGTTTGAGGGAATGGATGTAATATTTGATGGCACGCATGTCGAGTACATGCAGGTAGGAGACATTTTCGAGAGTTCTAGCCAGAAAAGATTGGGTGTAGTTCGCTGTCTCTCAACACCCCAGGAGGACGATTGGCGTCGAACCTCTATCTTTCAAACCTACATCATGGTGAACTCTCATCCCTGCAAGGTAATCCTTGACAACGAGAGCTGTATCAATACAGTCTCTTCAGACGTTGTCTCCCGTTTGGGTCTACCTACGCACCCTCATCCAAGGCCATACAACGTGACTTGGGTCGATGACACTTCTATCCCAGTCACCACCACATGTGTCATTCCCATCCAATTCCAGTCCTACCAAGGATAAATCTTATGTGACGTAATGCCTCTGAAGGCCGGGAGCGTCATCTTAGGACGACCATGGATCTATGATGTCGACCTCGCTACCTTTGGTCGGTCCAATCAGTGTTCCTTCTCCTACAACGGGAAGAAGATTCAGTTGTACCCGGTACCCCCAAAGGTGACCCCGGGAAAGAGTTCCACCTCCACCCCCACCGGAACTCCCAAAATTCAGGAGAATCCCTTAACTCCCACTGAAGGGCAACCTCCCCTTCCCTCTTCTCCTACATCTATCACACCCGTTTCTGAGGCCCCTAAGGTTAGTCATGACCTAGTTAGGTGCCTTGACTCCATGAATGTCGGTGAGCTAGACATAGGGGTTGTTGAGGGTGCCCCTGTTTTGGCTGTTGACGTCATCATCCCAGCCAAGGAGTCCCAAGTCTCAGTCACAACTGAAGTCCCGGTAATACTGCAGGACTCTCAAGGCATCGTCCCCGAGGACTTGCCTTCTCGACTCCCTCCCATGCGTGATGAACAACACGCTATTGAGCTTGCCCCTGAGTCCACCCTACCCAACCTTCCCCTCGAGTCTACAATGTCCAAGTCAGCCGAAGAGTTTGCACAGCATGTTAAGAGTCTGCATAAGTCAGCTGATTTGCATAGGCGTCACCATGAATTTCAAGAAGGTGACTTAGTTATGATACGGGCCCGGCCCGAACGACTCCCCTCGGGAGTCGTTAAAAAGTTACAAGCCTATAGTGATTGTCCATTCCCAATCCTGCGGAAGATTGGCGCCACTGCCTATGTTGTGGATTTACCTCCCGAATAGGGGATTAGCTTGACCTTTAATGTGGCAGACCTAGTGGCCTACAAGGAACCCACAGCGATTCCTAGTGATCCTTTCGAGCCTTCTCCTCCCATTGAGAGTGAGCCCACCCCTGTGCGTCCTACAGCCTCGAGAGCACCGCGCGAGCAAATTGAGAGGATACTGCATGAGCAGGTGACCACTACACGGAGAAGAGTGTACCAGCGCTACTTTGTGCGCTGGCGGGACCGTCCACCATCAGATGATTTCTGGATCAGCCGGGAAGAACTCCAGCGCCTCGATCCAGATCTGCTGGAGCACTACCACAGCTGTAACGACCCGAGAATCCGATTACCGGGAAGGCCCGATAACCCGAGACTCGCACCGCCACCCACGAGCCCGAAGACTCGAAAGGGTTAAAAGGATGGCGTGGAGACTACACAAGTATCACAAATAATTGTAAAAATTAAACAGTTATAATATTAAGCAGAAAATAAATTAACTTTTTACATGGTCCACAATAGAAATTAACAACAATAACAATAGTTCACGACTAGTACAGTGACAAGGAAGAAAAGTACAGCTACACGGGGCATATCCCGGCTCTGACCTCTGGCACTACCTCTGGGCACCCGCACCACGCTGCACCCCAGACGCGCTCCCCCGGGGCGGCGCCTCACCTGAAACACGGTGAAAACACGCAGGGAATGAGTCTCGGAACAAGACTCAGTAGGGATCACTCGAACCCTACCTCGTAAAACGAGAAACCACTACACTAGCGGTAGGAGAGTACCTCGGGAAAGAAAGCCATGTACTCTACAGAACAAAGGTCCCATGGCACGCAAACCGACACCCGTGCCACGGTAAGAAGACCGAAGCTCAACGGCCAACCCGAAAAAACCCGAAGGTCGGAAACACACGACTGACAGACTGCCACTCCGTACTCGACAGGAGTACCACCCACTAGAAGCACAGCCGGTAGCGTCCCCTGACGTCTTACGCCGCGCCGCAGGTGAACCGCCTGGCGTGGTAGCTCCTACCAGAGGCGCGAACACCGTACAAGTAACCACAACAAGTGACTAGCTGGGGCCCGTCGACGTGCATCCACTGTCCCCAACCACGTGTGCACACACAGACCACGCGTCCTAGGTCTGGCCCTCTGACTGGTTTTTCCCTAGCACTGGACTCTGATGTGACGAGGGGCCCGACGGTAACTGTAGACACGCCAAAATTGACGCTATGTTGATCAAATCTCATGTCACTATGTCGACGCCCCAAAGTGAACTTCAATACATTCATAATATGAAGTTTTTCTATTTTTGTGTGTTTTTTGATTTGTTCTTGCATTTTTGTGATTCGCGACCTGAAGAGGGGCGTGTTTTAAATAGCGACCTTATCTAGGGCGTGTTCAAAAGAAAGGATGACCAAATGTCAGGGCGTCAATTCCTGGTATTATCCGGTTTCAAAATAAATTCAAAATAAGTTCAAATTATTGATTAACGTCCTTCCTCAGGGCGTGGTTTCAAGTAACGCCTTCATCTCAGGTGTGTTCTCATAATTTTCAAATGAAGTAAGTTTTATTGTCAAAATTAAATTCAAGAAGTGACGATCGTGGTCGTGTTTTGAGTAGCGTCTTGATGTAGGTCATCAATTTGTGATTTGACGCCCTTCTGAAGGTCGTGTTTTATCCTTCGGTGTCGTGTTTGAGTATGCCTTTCCTGAGTAGTTCCCTGCCTCCAATGGTCTCCTTGCTCGAATTGGAGTTAGAGTCCTGCCTTCTTTGATCATTGCCTATCCTTATCTTCCCAAATTTGAGCTTATCTTCGATTGAAATCCTATAAAAGGATGCTCTGGTCGATCTAGACAGAGGTTGACGGGTCAGAGAGTTCACAGGTTGACGGGTCAGAGAGTTCACAGGTTACGATCAGAGAGTTCATAGGTTACGATCAGAGGCTTACTGGTTACGGGTTAGGAGGTTACAGATCTTCATCTTCCTCCTGTGCGATCGTTTAGGAAGTCCTCTGCTTCCTCTGCTTCCGGTCAACTGCGTCCACCTTGGTTTCCCTTTACTGTCGTCAGGGACAGCAGGGTTCTTTTTATTCTGTTTGTGTTGTTTTGTCTTCATCAATCGTTCATCACGTCCACTGTGTTTTCCTTTTCTTTTACGGTTGCATTAGCATCATATCTCCTCCTTCCCTATTTCTTTAGGGGTTTTAAAACAAAAAAAATAAGGTGCGCATGTTTTGTTCTTTTCTCATCTTCATATCATCTTTGGGATTGATACTACGTGCACTTGGCTGATCCACTGCTTGTGTATTTTGTCTCTTTTGTAAGGTAATCAATAAAGGAAAACCCCCTTCATCGGGCGGCCGGTTGAAGGAGGAGGAGGAATTCACAATCCATCCCGCGTTCTATTTTCCACCAGGTATTCGCGATCTTCTTTGTTTCTTCTTGAGGTAACCCCTCTGGCGATCACCCTCCTTAGTAGCATCACGTGCTTCTTTTCCTTATAATTATATCATCTCCCCTTTATTTTTTTTATGCTTTCTCATATTTAAACTACTCTTCTTCATGTGTGGATTTATCACGATCTACAAATTGGCGATCACGGTGGGACCTCCACTATTTTTCTTTTGATTACCATCTCCTATTGGCACCCACGTGTGCCCTTTCCTATTGGCACCCACGTGTGCCCTTTCCCCTTCGGCACCCACGTGTGCCCCTTTCCCCTCGGTACCCTCGGTGCCCCTCCTTTTGTGCCCCACGGGCACCCTCCACCGTGCACGCTGCACACTCTCGGGATCAGCCAATTTGTGATTGTTTAATTATTTTCCTGAATTAACGCCTCACCCAGAGGCGCTTTTTCTTTTCACGCCTTCGTCTAGGGCGTCTATTTTCTGTGTTACGTCTTCCCATAAGGTGTCTTTTATCATATCTGTTGTCTTCTTGTTCTGTTTGATAATTCACGCCCTGCACATTGGGCGTCTTTTTATTTGCCAGCGCCTCACACCAAGGCGCGTGTTTATTCGACCGTGTGCACCACTGATATTTCACGCCCTTTCGTAGAGGCGTCCTTTCATATTACGCGCCTCACACCAAGGCGCGTGTTTTGCACTACCTGTGGGCCACCACAGTGATTCACGACAACGACCCTGTCGTCTCTTTGGTTTATAGCGACCTGCCCCAGGTCGTCTCTTTCCTGCGTTTTTACAGAAACCTGCTCCCTGTTGCTGTCTGTGATTGTTGGATTGATTATTACATTGCTTGCCTATATTGTTGTGATCTGATCATATTATTTTACATATTGTGGCATTTGGTTGAAAGACCTCCTCTCTCTACACTAGGATTCCACACACCTCTCTTGGAATCGGGACAACCCTCCATTGAGCACTCCGTCTCTTTGGACCGAAAATCCCTTTTCCAAGACCTCCGTAAGTCCCCGCACCCGTGGATTCCCTCACGGACGCCGGGCCGGTTGTACCCTTGAAGTACCCGGAGTATAGAGAACCTATCGTTGGTAAAGAGAGAGAAAGAATCTAGTTAACCCGGAGATCACACTTGGATAAACTAGGTTTCACTTTGCAAAAGAGGGAATTATTCTACAATTTAATCCACTCTAATCTCAAGCGAAACACTAAAATCTTGCGTTCATCTCAACTTGGTTGCATAAACTTGCTTGGGTTGATTTGGCTTGTTTGGATTGAGTGGGTTTTGTTTGATAGTTCCTTTATAAAGCCGTCTCTCCTCTTAAACATGCAACTCCGTCCAGGTAAAATCACATGGCAGGCTACGGATATTCTTATGATGATGAGGATGAGAATGTTTTTGGCCAATATGAAACTCCCCTCCAAGATTCCATCTATCATGAGGGAAATTACCCTCCTCCTCAGTCTCATTACCCTCAAGTCCATGTGGTTGATACCACTCCTCAAGAGGTTGTGCCTTCTTCTCAGACTTTACCCTCCAATACTTCGGGGAACCCTTCCCCATCCTTCAATGTCACGGATTTAATTAATGCATTATCTCAGTTGGATGATTCCCAGCGGCAGGCAGTTCAGGCCGCCTTGGAAGGAAAGTCTGTTCCTTCTTCGTCCTCCAATCCCCCTCCGGCCGAGAGTGGCCATCACCCCGTTAATGACCAAGCGGTCCTGCATAAACCTCCTTCCCGTCCACCAACGCCCGGTACGGCCATGCCGGCCCAACAGGCGAGCCACTCTGCGGTTAGGCACCAATTTCTCCAACCTCCCCGAATTCTACGGACGCCTATACCGCATTCTTTTATTCAAAATCCGGCCCCAGTCGAGTCCGACACTAATGTTCTACTGCTTCAGAAGTTGGCAAGCATGGAAGAGCAACTGAAGAAGGTCACTATGGCTAAGAATGCCCCGGAGATCTCGCTCCCTACATTGCCAGTCTTCCACTTACCACCATCTGAGATGCCAAACTTCCGGCGATATAATGGGACTGGTAACCCTTTTATTCATTTGAAGGATTTCATGTACGAGACCTCCTTTTGGCAAGACAACAAGGCCTCCTTGGCTTACTTATTCAGGAGATCTTTGGAGGGGCCAGCCCTTGAATGGTTATATTCATTGGATCCTGCTGATGCCGGTGACTTTGACATCGTTCAGAGGAAGTTCTTGCAGAAGTACAGAGACCGGGTCGGACCCTCCCTCTCACTCACGGACCTGGTTGCGGAAAAAATGAAGCCCGAGGAAGACTTCATAATGTTTGCTGATAGATGGCGATCGATGGCCGAAAAGCTGAAAGATACAATGTCGGAACAAGAACAAGTCAAGATGATAATTTCCAATGCAACTCCTCAGTTCCGGCATATCTTGGCCATGAATAGGTTAACAACCATGGAAGAGCTCTATGAAAGGGCTCGTTATATCCAGACGCAGATGAAGGATTTGCCCATTATGGGTATGTTTGAGTCGAAGCCACGGCTATTCAAGAAAACCATAACTGTCAACAACAGCGGGCCCACGACAGAGGGCACTATTGCAAATGAGCAGGTTGGCGTAGTTGGCCACCCCCACCAAGCTAACTCACGCCCTAACCCACCTCCACCACAAAACCCCCATTTCAACTCCACTCCACAACGCCCATTCGCACCCCAACATTCCTTTGCTTCACCGCCAAACCAAGCGCCCCGTGCTAACCCTCCAGCTCTGCAACAGTACCACCACGTATCACCACCTACCAACTATGGCCAACAACAACAACGGAGACCACCACTTGACCCCAAAAGGGACCACTACCCTCCACTGCCAGAAAGTCTCCCGGATATTTTCAATGCTTTAATGGCCGCCAATTTGCTCATATTACCAAGGGAAAGAACAGCGTGGCCCGCTAATGTTGACACATCCCGTTACTGCGCTTTTCATCGTGCACCTGGTCATAACCTGGATCGTTGCTTCCACTTCAGAGATTACATTTATGACCTAAATGACCAAGGTGACATCAATTGGGACGAAATGAGGCAATTCATCGCCACCATGAAAGAAAGAAGGTCTCCTCGGCAGCAACAGGCTCAGCAGCCACAACAACCAGCTCCACAGCAGCAACAACAAGCTCCAGCACCTCAGCACGATATGGGGATCGTCCACAATCCACTGCCAGAGCACCCGCCAAACCAGCACGTAAACCCTGTCATGTCTCTCTATGAGGTGGAGAGAGGGCAGGGATGGCATGAAGAAAACGCCTCTGTCGGGGCACTTTACCATAATCAAAATCAACCTCCGCGCCTCTTGCGCACCCCTTCTTCTCCTACCCCTCAAGTGGGCCGATCTCTTCTGCGCCCCGTTAATTCACCGCATATCACCAATTCTCCAACCTTGTCGGTTCGCCCCCTTCTTACACGCTTACCACCTCCACAGCCTACGCCACAACAAAACCCATCCGCTACCAACCCTTCGCCATTGCCATCTAGGCCACTCCTCATCCGCCCATCGCCAACGCCCACTGCACCCGCCACCACTACTCCTTTACCGGCAAGGATCCCCCCACCATCGGTTCCGCCACCTTTTGTACCTAGAACTCTTCTCATTCCACCCCCCACCAATTCCCCCCGCATTCGGGAATCCCTTTTTACTCCTACGCCTCCTACCAGGACACCAACACCCCCTACGGGGATTCCCTCCGCGGGAACTCCCACTCCGCCACTTCTTAACACCAACACACCTTCTTCTTCTTCTAATCCTCCTCCCACACTTGCCCCGACAGAGGCACGTCAAGGCGTGGTGCCGCTCCGCAGTGGACGGATGTTCCACCGTATTTTTCCACAAAGAGAGTTAGAGCCCGTGCAGGGGCCGCAAGAACAAGAACAAGAGTCAGTGCCAGGGACTCAGTATGATTTGCTAAAGCACTTGGACCAAACACCAGCAAGGATTTCAATCCTGGAACTAATTAAAAGGTCCACCACTCATCAGCTAGCTTTGAAAGAATATCTGCAAAATGTGATGGTCAATGAGGACATTCCAGTTGAGCAGATAGTCACGGTTTTAACGCCCGCTAGCAGTCAGCCGGCAATTACTTTCCATGAACATGAACTGGCGCCACTCCCAGCAAGAAAGTACGCTCTATGCATCACAGTTGACATTAATAAGGTGGTTGTTAAGCAATGTCTGGTGGACACTGGGGCATCCATCAATGTCTTCCCACCTAGCACCTTGAAGTTGTGTGGCATTCCGGAAAGCCAAATTCGGCCGTCCACTATCACAGTCACTGCATATGATAACACGAAGAAACCTCCTCTAGGCATGATTACGTTAAAAGTAAGTTTGGGTCCTGCCGCCATCACAGCAGATTTTCACATTCTGGATATGGACCCGACATTTAATGGCATTCTGGGACGCCCCTACATTCAGCAACTCGATGCGGTGCCCTCCACAAATCACCAATGCCTTAAATTCCCACACAAGGTCCGCATTATTAAAGTTACCAGTATGCCGATTCTGCCAGAGGAGGATATTCATGTGGCTTCATCAGTTCCATCCATGTGGCCGGCCAACAAGCCACTATTATCTGTGCTGGACGTCCCTTGTCCACGACCAATGCCAGAAAAAGTCACAACAGTTGCTATGACACCCCTGCCTCCCAAGGGGAAAAAGAAGAAAACAATGATGAACACTTTTGGCTGGAACATCTTAATGAAAATGGGGTATCAAAATGGCAAAGGTCTGGGTGCCAACTGTCAAGGCAGGATTAGGCCTGTTAAACCTCAGAAGCTGATTACACGAGGTGGCCTAGGTTACAAAGGGTCAGGCAAAAACAAAGATGAACCATGGGCATTTATGACATCTACATTAAAAACAGATCGCCAACCGCTCACTTGGACATTAAAGACACATTTTGTCACGGGTGGCTTTCAAAATAATGAGCAAACTACCATAATCACTTTCATATTAGACTGTCAGGATGTTCATACTAGACAGTTTGCTCGTCATATTGCCCCGTTGGCCACATATAAAGCCTTGGAGTCCTTAAGGCCTGACAAAAGAAGGAAAATGGATGATCCAGAATGTGACTGGTACAGGTGGTTCGATATGCAGGATATTACTATTTCTCTGAGTCGCCTCTTTATGCCAACTGACCCGGAATGGCCGCCACTTATTCATGAATTGATTGAGATGCCAGCTGCAATTACAGATAAGAGGCAGCTGCTGAGTGACTACACTGATACTGGAGAGCCAGATGTTCCGTTTGAAAAAGGTTTCACCGTGGACAGGCTGTGGGCCGGTCTCTTTTCTCTCACTTCCATGCATCCATCGGTGCTTGCTTCTCTATATTCTCATCGATTTGGTCGCGTGCCAAGACCACCTCCGATTATAATCAATTTATCTCCAGATTCAATCCAAGTTTCTCTCACAATTCCTTCTTCGCTCCTCGAGCGATTTTCTAAACTCTCCATCACGCCCCCGCGCGGGCCATCACTGATTCAATCTTTCTCTGATCTGGCAATTTCCACTCCTCCTGCTATTCTCCCTTCACACTACTTTCTTCTTGAAACAGAAAATAAAAATGAAGAAAAAGACAAAAACGGAAAAAAAAACGCCAAATTCCCAAATTTCCAATCCTCCATTTCTGTTGAGGAGACCTCCTATTTCTCTTCTGAGTGCGTCCCGACCCAGGGGCCGCTCCTTCAAGATTCATTGCTAAATCTTTTCTCCCCCTCTGGTGAGGGGACTTCCTCCGTATTACCTCCTGTATCCACTTTTTCACCTCCTTCTTTTTCTTTTTCCAGTCAAGCTAGTTGTTCTTCTTCTTCTAATTAAATTCATGGGGTAGATTCTTATAAGAAATCCAAGGGTAAGCAGATTCCTCGTAGGTTTCTGTTGGAGTTAGCTATCAGATGCCAGGCTTGTTTAGCCCTTCCTGAATTTATAAAGAATCCAATCATCCTGCCAGAGCTGGAATATGAGGATGCTGTTGTTTCTTATGAGGGTTTGGGTGTCTATGAAATTATGAATGATGAAGACCCTATTGAAGAGGGGGATGAGAGTTATGAAGAATATGAGGACGAGGCTGATGCTTTTGCTAGTGGCATAAGATGATTTGACAAACCGTCAGCCTCTGTAGAAGAGCCTACCAAAGAAATTAATTTGGGTACCGAGGAAGACCCTAGGATTGTCCTCATAAGCAAGAATTTACCGCCCTCCGAAGAGGAGGCGCTCATTTTGGTCCTGTAAGAATACAAGGACACGTTCGCATGGAGTTATGAAGATATGCCTGGATTAGATCCTGCGCTCGTTGAACACCGCCTTACACTTAAGCCAGGGTCTGTGCCGGTCAAGCAACGGTTGAGGCGTTTCCACCCTAATATGGCTTTAAAGATGAAAGAAGATGTCGACAAGCTCCATAAGGCTAGATTTGTTAGAGTTATCCTCTACCCCAATTGGGTGGCTAACATCGTCCCGGTTATGAAGAAAGATGGAAAAGTTCGGATTTGTATAGACTTCCGGGATCTCAACCGTGCGTGTCCTAAGGATGACTTCCCCCTCCCTCATATTGATGTTTTGATCGATAATACGGCATGATTTGAGACTCTCTCTTTCATGGATGGCTTCACAAGTTATAATCAAATTCGTCTGGCTGAAGAAGATCAAGAGAAGACATCATTCACTACACCATGGGGTACTTATTATTATGTGGTCATGCCTTTTGGACTTAAGAATGCTGGAGCCACCTATCAGAGGGCTATGATGGCGATTTTTCATGACATGATTCATATTTATATTGAGGTGTATGTGGATGACCTGGTTGTGAAATCAAAGACAAGGATTGAACATCCTGGGATTCTAGCTAAGGTCTTGCAAAGATCACGAGAGTATCAGTTGAAGATGAACCCCAAGAAGTGTGTGTTTGGCGTTTCTTCAGGGAAGTTGCTTGGTTTCATTGTTAGCAAGAGGGGAATTGAAGTTGATCCCAATAAGGCAAGGGCCATTAGAGATATGCCTCCTCCCAAGAATTTGAAGGAAGTTCGAGGATTAATCGGGAGGTTGCAATTCATTCGCTGCTTCGTCTCCCAGCATTCACAAAGATGTAGGCCGTTTTACGAGCTTACTAAGCCGGGAGTCAAGTTTAATTGGGATGACAAGTGTCAGGCAGCCTTTGACGGATTGAAGGATTATTTGGCCAATCCTCCTGTCATGAGGCCGCCGATTCCAGGCAAACCACTTATTCTCTATGTTTCTGTCCTGGATGACTCCGTAGGTGCTGTCTTGGCTCAAGTGGACGAAGAAGGTAAGGAGAGGGCAGCATACTATTTGTCTAAACTTCTTAACCCCTGTGAACAGAGGTATTCAGCCATGGAGAAACTTGCGCTGCTTTAGTCTGGGTAGTTCAGAAGTTAAAGCACTATTTCCTAGCTCACGAGGTTCACCTCATTGCTCGCATGAATCTGATTAAATTCCTCCTTGAAAAATCTGTCCTCACTTATCGATTAGCACGCTGGCAAAGCTTCCTCTCTCAGTTTGATATCACTTACATTCAACAGAAAGCTATCAAAGGTCACGCCATTGCCGAACATCTTGCTCACCACCCTCTACCGCGTTTTGATCCTGTCATTTCGGAGTTTCCAGATGAAGAACTAATGTCCATTAATCAACCCCGCGATCCTATGTGGACATTACATTTTGATGGAGCTCTAAATTCCCAGGGAAGAGGGATCGGCATGGTTCTTCTAACACCAGAAGGGGTCACCATCCCATTTGCTGCTCGGCTCACTTTTCCCGCCACCAATAATATAGCTGAGTATGAAGCTCTTTTGGCCGGTCTTCAAACCGCCCATCGATATGGTGTCACCCATTTGAGGATTGTGGGTGATAGTCAGCTCATTCTGCGCCAGGTGTTGGTCAAATGCCGCACTATCGATCCTAAGCTCAAACCCTACCAGGAACTTGCTTCAGCTTATGCCAAACTCTTCACCAAATTGATTTTCGTCCATGTTCCTCGTAGTCAGAATATCCTAGCTGACGCTCTTGCTTCTTTGGCCTCTGCTTTAGTCTTCCCTCCTGAGCGTGATTTTCATGTTCCCCTGATTCATCAGCGTGACACGCCAGCTATCAAGGATCGTGCATTCCTCGATATTAGGGATAAGGTGCTTGAGAAGGACAAGTAGAAGGAATCTCTTAAAGGCAAAGAGGTCATGCTTCTAGACTGGGAAGAAGAATTGGCTGACGAAGAGAAGCCTTGGTATTATGAGATTGTCAGATATTGCAATGATCAGTCCTATCCCGAGGAAGCCACCGCAGAAGAAAAGAAAGCAATTAGAAGAGTGGCTCAGCGTTATGTTTTGATTGGAGGTGTGCTCTATAAGAGAGGGCTCACCGGTGTTTTATTAAGATGCCTCGACGATGACGAATCATGGAAAGTTATGGAAGAGGCGCATTCTGGAGTGTGTGGTGGTCATATGAATAGCCAGATGCTAGCTAAGAAGATCCTTAGGTTAGGTTTCTATTGGCCAACTCTAGAAGAGGATTGTTCCATCTATGTTCGAAGGTGTGTTAAGTGTCAACTGCACGCCGACAAGATTCATTCTCCTGCTTCTTCACTCCATCCTACATCCTCCCCATGGCCTTTCTCCATGTGGACTTTTGATATCATTGGACCTCTTGGTGATTCGAACCTCCTGACCAAGCAAAAATCGTTCATCCTCACGGCAACGGAGTACTTCACCAAGTGGGCGGAAGCAGAAGCTTACGTGGAGATCAAAGCGTCGACCGTCTGCAAGTTTATAATGAAGAACATCATCACGAGGTTCGGCATCCCAAGCACCATCGTCACCGACAATGGACCCCAATTTATCTCTCAAGAAATCAAGGATCTCTGCAACAGGTATAACATTGCATTGCATCATTATTCTCCCTATTATCCGCAGGGCAATGGCCAAGCAGAGGCAACTAACAAAACTTTGATAAAAATTGTCAAAAAGACGTGTGAGGCTAATAAATTTTCGGACTGGCCAGACAAGCTAGTTGAAGCTCTCTGGGCCTATCGAACTTCCATTCGTACCCCCACTGGGCAAACCCCTTTCGTCCTTACTTATGGAATGGAGGCGGTAGTCCCTTATGAGATTCTCATTCCCTCTCTACGAGTACAATTGGATAAGGAATTTTCTATGGATGAACGTCGTGATTCACTCCTTGCCCAATTGGAACTCCTAGATGAGAAGCGTCTGGTCGCCGCTGAGCATGCGCGCATTTATCAAAATAGGCTCTCGCGTTTTTATCAAAAGAAGGTAATTGAGAGAAAATTCAAAATCGGTGAGATGGTAATTAAGAGGATTTTCGTAAAGCCGGGTGGCCCTCGCTCAAAACTCCAACCCAATTGGGAAGGACCGTTTGTTATAAAAGACATTTTTCCAGGCAATGCTTATAAATTGATTAATGCTGAAGGAGAAGAGTTAACTCACCCTTGGAATGGTTTGTATCTTAAGAAATACTACCCTTGATTCAAAAATCCAAAATATATATATATATATATATATATATATATATATATATATGGAGAAATTTTCAAAATCCAAATGTTGTTTCAAGAATCCAAAACAAAGTGGAATATTTCCAAAAACCAAAAAAATATATATATATAGAAATACCAAAAAAAGCAAATCAAAAATAGAAATTCTTCAAAATCAAAAAGAGATCAAGATCAAAAGAGATCAAAATTGGTGTCATGGCACACGAAGGATCAAGGTCCGAAAGGTCAAAGTTCAGAATTCATTCATCAGTCTTGCTAACTTAAAAGGGGGTTGACTCCCGCACACACTACACACTTTATTCTTGAACTCAAGCAGTGCAAAATCCGATGGAAAGTCAAAAACCTGACTAAAAGTGAAAGACAATACCCGTTCTTTTCTTCTTCGGCCCATAAGGGAGAAAGGGAGACCTCGGGGTAGACACGCCAAGCCTATCCGCCGCCCTAGTAGGTGGAAGTCAGGGCCCAAAAGGGAGCAAATGCCATAAAAGCCCAAGTACAATTAGGTTTATTTTCATCCATGCAAATCAATTCCAAAGTGAAAGTCAAGTTGTGAAAAGAAAAGCATGTCAAGAGGGCAAAGTCCCCGCAAGGAAAACCTTGGGCGTATGCGTGCAATATAAAAGAGGCAAAAAGGCAACAAATTTTCCTACGCCAAAGACCGAACTCCAACAGGCATAGGGTAGGGGAGGTAACTTTACCTTGAGCATCTCAGAATCCCTTATGGGCTTCCCTTATATTTTCTTCCATCCTTTCTATGTGGTAAGTCACGAACTGGCAGGATGGTCAAGACCGGACTAAAGAAATTGCACTGTGCGAAATCTCGAATACAAGTCAACTATGATCACGTCCACTCCCTTTTAATTACTCAAGAAAGGTTAATGAATTTTAGATGGTGACCGTGTAGGACCCGTGGTCTTGATAGCCTTGTCAACCCTTTTTGCAGAATAATTCAATTAACGCCTTCGGTTAAGGTGCTTTTTATAGAATTAACGTCCTAGATTAGGTCGTCTCTTTCTGAATAACGTCTCTGAGTAGGTCGTTACTTTTTCAAAAATCAGATTTCCTTTTCAAATTCACGCCGTCTTCTAGGGTGTCTTTATGCGAACCACGACCTACTTTAAGGCGCGTTTTTCAAGAAAAATAACAAAAAAAATATAAATGAGTGAAAAAAGAAAAAATGCATTTCTTCACGATGTATGCTTGCATTTCTGCATGGACATCTTTTATTTATGGTTTGCATATGCGTGCTTGCATGATGCATCTCCCCGCTATCAATTATTTTATTTTACCTTATCTGATTAAAGGCTTGGCCCCTTGACCCGCTATCTAGGTCAAAAGTAAAGGCACCCCTTGCTTATTGAGCAAGGGGCCAAGTCGAACAGATAAATTAACCTGTTTATTCAAAGTGTGGATTACAGTTACAGAAATAGGGCAAAACAAAACGTGGAAAGAGGAAAGTACACAAACACAAGGCCACAACCACGCAAAGTGCTCAGGTAACAAAAGCATGTCAATCTCATATATATATATATATATATACATCATGAATGTCTATCATGTACAAGTGTGAGGGTGGAGGAGTACAAGTAAGTCTCTCAGCTCTCGCCTCCACCCTCCTCTCTCCTACTCTCAACCTCCTCCTCGTCGTCCCGAGCTGGCGCTGGTGGAGGAGGCATGGGCCCCCGAGAAGAAGCTGGAACCCGAACCTGACCCCCTGCCTCGCTCCTCTCTCGGAGGGAAGAGCCCGCCACAAAAGTGGAGCTGGTGAAGGAGTATCCCGCAGCCCTTGCTCGCTCGCGCCCTCGCTGGAGACGCTCCTCAGACACTCGTAGCTGCTCCTGAGAAAGGATCAACTGGGTCCTCGAGTCTGCCAGCTCTCGCTCGCGTGCTGCTACCTGCTCCTGGTACCGAGCACGCTCCGTCTGGTACTCCTCCCGCTCACGAGCACGCTCCTCGCGCTCCCGGGCACGCTCCCGTCGCTCCAGCTCAAGAGCCACCCGCAGCTCGGCCACGTCCTGAGGAAGCTCCTCTCGTCGCCTCAGGGACCTCTCAAGCTCTGAGATCCGCTGATCGCGGATCGCCAACTCGGTACGTACCGCCTGAAGCTGAGTCGTCTGCAAACAGGTAAGCAAATCATCAATTCCACAATTAATGCAATGATTCAATTCAAGCAATATATGATTGAACCACTCACCTGTGTGCTCGTCGCACGGAAGCCCTCATCAACGTAGGTAAGAGTGGCTCGAAGCTCCTCAGTCTGTAAAATGGATTTTCATCAGTGCACAATTATATAATCAATATTTGAATGGATCTGTGTTTTGGAATTTACCCGTGAAGCGAGATCGCGCTCTGCTGCCTCGGCTCATGCGATCGCTCTGGCTAGCTGCCGTGCCAGTGCAGTCACCTCTGCACTGGGTCCTCTCGAGCTGGAGGCCTCTCCTGGGTCTCTCCTCACTGCTCCCTGCTGGGCACGCTGCATTCATTGAGATCGTCAGTGGCTAATCATCAATAACTCAACAAAAAAAGATATACACGTGCATATAGGAATAATTTAAACACTCACCAGGGTCTCTAGGTCAGCCCGTGTGGCGGCCAGCTGGTCCTCCAGGCTGTGTAGGTGGGCCTGGGCATCCATCGCCGCTATGTCCCGCGCATCCTGCATTCATTACATATTAGTCACATGATAGAGAGCATTTGCATTTAATTTAGAAATAATTGCATTCATACATACCCCTAAGACCCTCATCTGGGGTCGGCCGGCGTAAACCTCCCAGTAGCGCCGGAGGTACTCAGAGCTGTCAGTCGCCCGGGAGGTGACTCTGGTCCCACCTCGCTGCCAGTCGGCGTACTGCTCCTCGAACCGCACCCTCCAGTCGGTCGCCTTCGTACGACCGCGCGTCTTCTTCCCGATGCCCCGCGGCTCGCCTACCTCTACCCACTCCTGGTGGAGGCCCAGTGTTCTCATCACCAACCTAAGCCGTAACGGCTCGATCTCGCTCAGGCAGTGAACCCAAAGCTCACGCTCAAAACGAGGACGGCCCGCTACGACCCATGGCTGGCCCTCGTCTGTCATCCCCTCATAGGGTCTCCACTGAACCTGCATTCATAAACATACATGTCATCATTTCATCATCATCATAATAAATTCAAAATAAATGCAAAAGAAAGATGTATAACATTCATTCATACCAGCGAGGGAGGGAAGTCGCGAAACTCTCTCCGCAGGACCCACAACTCGTAGCCCAGTGGGGCTCCAAACACAATCGGCAGCCAGCACCGTGCTAGAGGGAAAGCTCCCTCACCTCCAGGCCATGGGTCAGCGCGCCCCATCGGCATGTATAGATGGCTCCAAACCTGCATCCATGCATCATATTAGTGAAGCATTCACCAGCATGATAAAAATAAAAGAAAAGAAAAATGAAAAATGCATACCTGAAGAAAAGGTGAGAAGCCACTGACGGTCGTCTCTCGACCTGTCCCGGTGGACAAGTCGGCCATCATATGCGCCAGCAGTGCCGCTCCCCAGGCATAGCTGCCAACTGCCTCCAAGTCCTCGAGTATCCCCAGGAATCGGCAGTTGATGACGTCGCCCTTTGTCCCGAGCAATAGCCTCCCCAGTAGCAGCAGCAGGAACCTCCTCAGGTCTCGGTCCGCTCTCTCTCTGTCGGTCGGGTCCTGGCAGTAGACTGCCCTAGCCCTGTCTATCAACCTCTGCGAGAACTGCTCTAAGGTCTCCCCGGACCTGTGCCTAGCACTCCCTAAGCCCATAAATGTAGTAAGGTCGGTGCGGAAGATAGTCCTACACTCGCTAGGCGTCTCATAGACCATCTCTAGCCCTAGCAACCTCTGGACGAACTCAGTGTAGTCAGGGTAGGTGATCCCGCTCACAGCCTCACCGTCTACCCTCAACCCGGTGATCCTGGCCACATCCTCTAGGGTGGGAATCATGTGCCCCCATGGCATCAAGAATGCCCGGCTAGTCCTGTCCCATCTCTCCCTTAGAACATGGATAAGTGGTAGGTCTGGCCTAACTGGCTCTATGCTAAGGAAGGCCCCAAACCCCATAGCATCTACCCTCGCTCTCTGAAACTCGGGGAGGCCGTAGTATGCTGCCCGGACCATAACCCAGGAGATCCGTGTCCTCATCAATCCCTGCATGTAAAGAAAAGAATTTCACTTAATTATGTTGATTATTCATGCTGAATCTCATTTTGATTGCCTTGGATTATATTGGTGTTTGATTTTAATTAACGACCATCCTCAGGTCGTGGTTCGTTGAATTAGCGCCCCCGAGGAGGGCGTGGTTCTAAGTGTGCTTTGAATTTGCGACCTATCCTAGGTCGCTGTTATCTAAGAAACGCCTCTAGGTTGGGCGTGATTCTATGGTTAATATCTGAAATTCTTAAAAATATTTCAAGTCACGCCCTTGAGTGGGGCGTTTTCCAGATGGGTCCGTTAATTTAATCAGGAATTAATGAATGGACGACCTCTGGTTTGGTCGTCTGTTGTTAAATTAACGCCCTAGTGGGGGGCGTTGTTTTCAAGTTTTCAGAAAATAAAAATGACAGCATACGAATAATTCATGGAAAATAATTTAAAGCATGGAATTAATGGAAATTAACAGCATGATATGAATTTAAATGGGCGACATGCTTTAGGGCGTGTTCTCATGGGGTTAATTATTTTTCAGGGGAAATAATTTAATTAACGCCCTTGGGTTGGGCGTGTCTTTTTAAAACGTGACGCCCCTGAGGGCGTCTCCTTTCTGGGTTGCAGGGTTTATACCCCGAGAGCTATGGAAATTACAAAAATATAATAAAAAAAATGGGAATAGGGTTTGGGGGGCCTACCTTCTTGTGCTTTGGCTCTGCCGGTTGGGGGCGTGACTGCCTGGGTCGCCGGAGTTGGCCGGCACGGGGGAGGGCCGCCGCCGTGCGCGGTGGTTCGTCATCACCTCCGTCCTCTTCTTCTTCCTCACCTTCCTCTCCTCCCTCTTCATTTCCTTCACCTTCTTCCTCGTCTTCTCCGTCTTCTCTATCTTCACCGTCGCCTTCGCGTTCTCCTCCGACTTCGTCACCGTGCTCCGCCGCCGGTGGATCTCCTTCGGCCATCACCGGAGGAGCTTCCTCCTCGGCATGGGCATCCTCGCCCAAGTCCACCACCTCAGGTGTAATATCCCGGACCTTTCGGATCCTTCTTTATGGGTCCCGGATCTAGTTTTCGGAGTGTCCGGCTCCGTTGTGTCCGAAATTTCGTTTCGGACATCTTTCGTGTTCGGATCGGCGCGATCCGGAGTCGTTTCGGAGGCCCGGAGGCGTTCCGCGGCTTTTCCGCGTGTGTTTTCCGATTCCCGGTGTGTGTTTCGGCTTTTCTCTTCGGACGCTCGTTGCGGGTGAACCGGGCTGTTCACACGGACACGAGTGGTACCGTTGCGATCGGTGCGTTCCGAGGATCGCGGGGGTGTGATTTCCTATTTTTTGGAATTTTACGGATTTTCCGGGTCGTTCTATAAAACCCTTTTTCTTTTCTCTCTCCCCCACCATCTTCTTCTTCCTCTCTTCTTCTTCCTCTTTCCTCCTCCACCGTGTCTCCCTCCCTCTCCCTCTCTTCCTCCCGGTTGGCCACGGCGAGCTCCCCTCCGGCTGCAGACGGCGGCGGGGCGACGGCGCGGCGACGTGGGCGGCGGCGAGGCGGTCGTGGGGGCGTGCGGCAAGCGTGGGAAGCTTAAGGAAGAACGAGGGTTTTCAAGCGTTCTTCGCGATTCGTGGACGATCCGGCGGAGCATTCGCTCCATTGAGGTAGGGTGACGTTCCCTAGCTCTTCGCCGTTCTTTTCCGTGGTTTGTAGGCCGCGGGGAGGCCGAGAGAGGCATGTTTGGGCATTTTTGGGGTTTTTCCATGTTTTGGGGTGAGCCGCCCGATCTATGGTTTTAGCCCATGATTCTATGTTTTGGTGGTTTAGATGCATGCTAGGGGTCCCCAGGGGTCTTCCCCCTTGTTTTCCCCCTCTCCGGTGGAGGTACGGGGGCGTGGTTGGTGTTTTTGGGGTTTTCCCGCCGTAGCGTGCTCTGGGGCAAGCGACGGTCACTCCAGTGACCGTCACATGCTTGTAACGCCCCTAGAGGGGTGCGTTACTTCCCTGGGTGTTGGCCTTTAGGGTCGAGGGCTGTAGCGGTCCTGCGACTGGCCGCCGTTTGCTAGTGACGCCCCTGGGCTGGGCCGTCACATGCTTTCGACCGTTGGGTTTTGACCGTTGGGGGTCAGGCCATGTAACGCACCGAGATAGGCGCGTTACATGCGTGTAACGCACTGGGGCAGGAGCGTTACTTCCTGTTGTCCCCATGTGGATGGGCCAAGCAACGCGCTGGGGCAGGCGCGTCACTTCCCTTTCCATCCCGAGCGTGAGGGCCATGCGACGCGCTGGTCTAGGCGCGTCACATGCGAGTAACGCACTGAGCCCGACGCGTTGCTTGCAAGCGACGCGCCAGGGTAAGCGCGTTACTTTCCCTGTGGTTTTCGTGGGTGTGGGGTGCCATGTGACGCCCTGGCCTAGGTGCGCCGCTTCCAAGCGACGCACTAGGGTAGGCGCGTCGCTTCCCCCTACCCCCTGGCCGTGTGACGGTCCGCCTTAGACCGCTATTTCCAAGTGACGGCCCTAGAGTGGACCGCCATTTGGCAGTGACGGTCTGAGGGTAGACCGCCACTTCCTGTGTTGCCCCATGAGGGTGGCAACCTCGCTTTTCTCCGACCGTGGTCTCCGTGCGACGGGACTAGTGCGTGGGGTGATTCCCACACGTTGTCGGGCTTGGGCGTTGTTTTCCGTAACTTGAGAGTCTACTCCTTCAGTGACCCTCCACTAGTCGTAGCCTACTAGTACGCGTGTGCTAGTCGCACCAGGGAGTGGTGTACGGGCTGACCTTTAGAGACGGTTTGTGGACCGGTTACCGTTGGGCCCCACGTCTTGCAGCCAGAGTCCGGCTGAGGGGAAAACCGGTCAGAGGGCCAGACCAGGGACGCGCGGTCTGTGTGTGCACACGTGGTTGGGGGCGGTTGGACCCACGTCGACGGGCGTGACCCCAGCTAGTCACTTGTTTGTGGTTACTTGTACGGTGTTCGCGCCTCGGGTAGGACCTACCATGTCAGGCGGTTCACCTGCGGTGCGGTGTAAGACGTCAGGGGACGCTACCGGCTGTGCTTCTAGTGGGTGGTACTCCTGTCGAGTACGGAGTGTCAGACTGTCAGTCGTGTGTTTCCGACCTTCGGGTTTTGACGGTTCGACCGTTGAGTTGCGGTCTTCTCGTACCGTGGCACGTGTGTCGGTTTGCGTGCCGTAGGGTCTAGTTCTGTAAAGTACAGGGCTTTCCTTTCCGAGGTACTTTCCTACCGCTAGAGTAGTGGTTTCTCGTTTTTCGAGGTAGGGTTCGAGTGATCCCTACTGAGTCTTGTTCCGAGACTCATTCCCTGCGTGTTTTCACCGTGTTTCAGGTGAGGCGCCACCTTCGGGGAGCGTGTCAGGAGCGCAGCGGAAGCGTGGTGCGGGTGTCCAGAGGTAGTGCCAGAGGTCAGAGCCGGGGGATGCCCCGTGTAGCTGTACTTTTCTTTCTTGTCACTGTACTAGTCGTGGACTACTGTTGCTGTTGTTGTTATTTTATTGTGGACCATGTAAAATGTTAAATTCATTTCCTGCTTAATATTATAACTGTTTAATTTCTGCAATTATTTGTGATACTTGTGTAGTTTCCACACCATCCTTTTAACCCTTCCGAGTCTTCGGACTCGTGGGTGGCGGTACGAGTCTCGGGTTATCGGGCCTTCCCGGTAATCGGATTCTCGGGTCGTTACAGCTGGTATCAGAGCGCGGTTGTGGAATTACATGAGAATCATAGGTAATTGTAGTGGTCCACTAGTCCACAACGATGATGTACAGATGACGCTGGCATTGGGCACCGTGTGTTTATTTTGACATTGCCGTTTCCGTGTTTTTCTGTCTTGTGCTTCAGGAGCGAGTATGGCGCCGAGGAGAAGTTCTCGCTCTCAGCAGGGGCAGTCGGCTGGAGGTCAGGAGATCCAGCAGGGGGTCCAGAGGGACCAGGAGGAGCATAGCAGAGTTCCGGGAGCTACCGAGGCCGCGGATGCTGCGAGGGCTCCGGGGGCCGAGGGTTTTCTCCGTGGCATGTACCATCTCATGGCTCAGCAGTTCGGCGGAGAGGCCGGTGAGGGCTCGTCAGTCAGGGGTGGGCCAGGCCGAGCAGTGAGGGACTTCATGCAGTTCCATCCACCTTACTTTAGCGGCCAGGCAGACCCTGATGCGGCTCGTGATTGGCTTGATGAGATGGAGCGGGTGTTCAGTTCTGCGAAGAGTGCTGTCGAGGACAGAGTGGTGTTGGCCTACAACCAGTTGCAGGGTACGGCTCGGAGGTGGTGGTCTTCCGAGTGGAAGACGTCCTTTCAGCTTCGTCCACTTGAGCAGGTCGAGTGGGATGACTTTGTCAGTGCTTTCGAGCGTACGTACTGTCCAGATGTTGTTGCTACGCAGCGGATGCGGGAGTTTCTGGAGCTGGTGCAGGGTGACATGTCCGTGTTGCAGTACAGGGCCCGATTTGTCGAGCTGGGTCGGTACGCACCTCATATCATGGAGCATGAGAGGGTGAGGACGACGCAGTTTGTGCAGGGCTTGAGGCTGGAGCTGAGGCACCATCTGATCGCGAATGGGGCCACTGATCTCGAGACGGCGTCTCGTGTTGCGATTTCCTTGGAGATGGATATGCAGAGGACTCGAGGACCGATCAGCCAGGGGCAGTCTGTGTCAGGTCGCACACTACAAGAAAAATCGCGGATAGCGACCGACCTAGCGGTCGCTATTCAGTCGTAGATCGGTCGCAAATCTGCATTGCGACCGAACAGAGACTATCTAGCGACCGAATATGTCGGTCGCTATATAATAGTCGCTATATAGCGACCGACATAATTCGGTCGCAGTATCAGTCGTTACCAGAGACCGATTATAATCGGTCGCCTGATCGGTCGCTAATTAAGTCGGTCTCAATTCGGTCGCTATTCGGTCTCTAATTATGTTGTATTTTTAAAAATAAAATTAACCTATCGGATTTATTCGGTCTCAATTCGGTCGCCAGTCGGTCGCCAAGTATAATTATTTAATAAAAGAAATATAACGTATAGTCGCTATTCGGTCGCAATTCAGTCTCCATGCGGTCGCTAATTTTGCATTATTTTTTTTAAAAAATTTATTTAAACTGATAAATAAATTACCTGATAAATAACAAATTCATAACATAAATATAAAATCAACTACACAGACAACAATATCGACAAATCTCAAATTCATCACATACAAACACCTGATAAATAACAATTTCATAAAACAATAATAAATCAACTACACGGATCACAATCTCCACGAACCTCAAATTACACACAATTAAAATAAAATCACAAATTAATCATACATCCATAATAATAAAATGACAACATACACAACTAAAATAAAATCACAAATCCTCCACATATGTCTCATCCTGGTCGTCGTCTCGTCCAACATCATCCTGGTCGTCGTCTCGTCCAACATCTCGCGACGGATGATCCTGTATATCATTTAAAAAAATTATAATCAAATCCTTAATAAAGAAATCAAGCATTAACAAGACTTAATAAAGAAATCAAGCATTAACAAGAGTATGCCAATAGTTTAAGCCAGCTCATTTTCATATATATAAATACACACACACAATATAAGTTCAAATTTCATCTTGTATTTTAAAAATGAAGTTTGAGCGCCGAGCTCAAACCGGGCATCCGATTTGGATTCCGTCAGTTCTGACAAGTCACTTTCATCTCCCCGGTCGTATTGGAATGATCGGCACGGCCATCCGACCGGTATTTCGAATTTTAGACCCCCGGACCCGTCCTAACAGTTCATTTGAACTAAGTGTATTTTAAAAATGAAGTTTGAGCGCCGAGCTCAAACCGGGCATCCGATTTGGATTCCGTCAGTTCTGACAAGTCACTTTCATCTCCCCGGTCGTATTGGAATGATCGGCACGGCCATCCGACCGGTATTTCAGATTTTAGAACCAAATGCCCCGTCCTAACAGTTCATTTGAACTAAGTGTATTTTAAAAATGAAGTTTGAGCGCCGAGCTCAAACCGGGCATCCGATTTGGATTCCGTCAGTTCTGACAAGTCACTTTCATCTCCCCGGTCGTATTGGAATGATCGGCACGGCCATCCGACCGGTATTTCGAATTTTAGACCCCCGGACCCGTCCTAACAGTTCATTTGAACTAAGTGTATTTTAAAAATGAAGTTTGAGCGCCGAGCTCAAACCGGGCATCCGATTTGGATTCCGTCAGTTCTGACAAGTCACTTTCATCTCCCCGGTCGTATTGGAATGATCGGCACGGCCATCCGACCGGTATTTCAGATTTTAGAACCAAATGCCCCGTCCTAACAGTTCATTTGAACTAAGTGTATTTTAAAAATGAAGTTTGAGCGCCGAGCTCAAACCGGGCATCCGATTTGGATTCCGTCAGTTCTGACAAGTCACTTTCATCTCCCCGGTCGTATTGGAATGACCGGCACGGCCATCCGACCGGTATTTCAGATTTTAGACCCCCGGACCCGTCCTAACAGTTCATTTGAAATAAGTGTATTTTAAAAATGAAGTTTGAGCGCCGAGCTCAAACCGGGCATCCGATTTGGATTCCGTCAGTTCTGACAAGTCACTTTCATCTCCCCGGTCGTATTGGAATGACCGGCACGGCCATCCGACCGGTATTTCAGATTTTAGAACCAAATGCATAAGTTGCTGCTTCTCGCTGCCTCCATTCAGGTTTGTTAATGTTTTCTTCTATGAATGGCATAACAAGAGGCACAATGTCATCTCCCACGGTCCGTGCAACCAAACCCAAGCATGTTCCTCCAGCCATTGCAAGATTCCAAACTCCTTCATCCTGATCTTGGTCGTCTTCTTGCTTAAGGAGTGTCTCCAACAGCATAGGGACAAGCGCAGGTAGTGCCTGCTTGATAAAATAAAAGCAAGGGGTGTCAGAATCAGCAGAAAAATCCCCTCCATATTCATCTAAGATGTCAATCTCTTCATCGCATATTGAGCTCCAGAATTCAATAGCTTGTAGAGCAACAGGTTCCTCATCTTCCCTCACAGCTTTTGCAGTGATGTTAAATATGTCCTGCATATACGATGCAAGCTTCTCATAATACATGGAGGATATGGAGACCAAGCATTCGAATGCAGCCTGCCGTATCTTCACCTCAGGGGACAGAGTAGCTTCACAAATGACTCTCATGATATAATCCCTCTCCATATCATTCCCGAAGTTTGCCTGAGCAAATCCCAAAGAATTATGCAGAGCTCGAGTTGCAGCCAGCCTAACATCAATGTTTCCCTCAGAAGCACTCATGCCTTGAACAACCGCTGTCAATATCTTCACTTTGTTTACATTACTCTTGTTCCAGGTTTTTGTGGAGAACGTGAAACAGAGGTCACCTCTTTTGGTACCCCTCGTGTTTGCCTTGGTGGGGTGGGCCATCAAGCAAGTAGTTAACATCATACAGGTCATATTTTGCCTCTTTACATATCCTTTACCCGTTCATTTTGCTGCCAAGATAAAGATTCTTGCAAATTTTAGGTTGGTTCACCTCATGTAAGATCCTGTACACATTGTTGCTCCTGGTATATTAAAGCCCAGTGCCAGACTGAGCATTGACAAAAGCGTTTATGGAGAAAAGAGGTTGAATATCAACATTCTCTATTCGCCAGTCTCTTTGCAATGGGTTTAACTGTCGTACTGGCTAGAAGAGATATAGGCTTGAGTATCAAGAAACTTCTTGCACATTGTTGTCTGGTACGTCTAGGTTGAAATGCAACACCAACTTCATGGATTACTGACGGGATAACTTACTGTGTACTAAGTCAGCAGTTCCATGCAGCTATCTAGAACTGCCTTTGCTTTATAATCAGTGGATGCTGCATTTAGTTTCTTGATATCATGAGATCACTTCATGTTTCTCGTTTCTTTTGCACGAGTCTTATTATGTTTCCTGCCTGTTTCAGATGAAAACAGCAGCTGATGCCTGCGTTCTCTACGACATGAAGAGAAGCCAATGATGAAGCATCACTGACAACCACGGAGTAATCTTTTCCAGTGTGGTCTATTGTCGAAACAAGAAATCACTTTCTTGTGTACTGATGTTCGTGTGTTCATTAAGTAGACATGGATCGATTGTGTCCATTTTCCTGGGTCTAAAAACGTTTTTGGTTTTTATTACATAAATCAAACTGCATTGATTAAAATCAGAAAATTCTCAGTTGTGGTTATACAAATGAGGGTGCATCAAGATTATTTCCTCAAAAGTATGGATATGGAGAACAGTATTTACATGGTAGTGAAAGTAGCCAGTGCCATTCTGGGTTCTGCTACCATGTTGCAATATCATGTTCATCCAGGTTGACAAAGAGAGAACATAAAGAAGTATGGTATAATACGCTCGTGTGCAAGACATGTCAGTGATCACAGACAGCTATGACATGGAAGATGCCAAGAGCTAGCAACCGGCAGGCAAGTTTGATCGTGACCTCCATGACAGGTTGTTGAAGAGAAGCAGAAACGTTATTCCATAATCACCTTCACTGGTAGGGCTGGAGGAGCAATCAAATCTTTTCTGTTATTGAGCCTGGCGGCATTCGTTCCCATTGTTGCAATTTGATGTAGAATGCCTTAATTGTTTGGGACGTGGAGTCCTGTCTACTGGGTGCAGTGTCTCGGGCCCGTGGGAAGCGGCCGTCACAATCCTTCTTCCCAAAGTTTAGGGTGCGTTCGGAACGGATGTTGGAGGACAGATTTTGGAGATTCTAATCATTCATTGAAATTTTCACTTTTTTATAATCATTTTAAATGTTCTAACAACTCCTCAGCTTTTATTTTATAATCTGTGCGGTGTTCAATTGTGTTTTATTTATTTTATAAAGTCACATGTGATTGGACTACATGTGTATGATGATGGTGTAGATGGACTAATGTGACCGTTGATGGATTTACGTGATGCATCAAACATGTTTCGTAAGGAGAGGATATACTATCTTGGACTTGGAGTACGGAACAGATGTTAGCAATAAATAAGTCATCTAACACTTACCTTTCTAAAAAGATCATTTTATGGTGCTATGGTATTTTCAAAGCCGGACAATTCAATGCCTCCAGCTACATGGGTGAGTCGCACCTCTTAAAAGAAACCAAAAGCGTGAACATGATCATCAACAGTCTGCAAAAGCAAGATATTAAGGCAACAAGAGAATTCAGATTTATATTATGTTGTTTTCATTTCTTGCTACAAAATAATTTTCTAATAAGAATAAGTTCCATGCAAGAAAGTATGCATACCATTGCTGGACTTTCCTAAACTCTGAAAGCACCGGATATATGTTCTCAAAAGCCGTGTATGTCTCCTCTCTCACCTGCCACATGCCAAGAATTGGCAAGTCAGAACTAACATAACAAACTTGATGACAACCATCAATCATATTCAGGAATTCCTTCACCTTTGCTCCTGTAAGAACAATCTTGCCGGAAACAAAGATCAATAATACAATCTTTGGTTGCTTCATCCGATAGATCAGGCCAGGAAACAGCTCTGGTTCATACTGTCAGAAGCCAACATGCAACTGCATTCAAATGCATAGCCCACTCGGAAAGCCAAGAAATAGAAAATCCTAGCAACCTTAAAAAAAATTTGCATATAAAAGGGAGAGGTATCCCAGAGTTGATTTAAGAGAGATTGAGACTTGTTTCTCTTTTTGGCGGGGGATTTATGGATGGCCAGGGTATACTGAGAATTTCAATTGATAATATAATCTTGCAGCCAGATAATGTGTTAGATAGATGTTCATTTCCCTGTTTGGTTCTCAAGGTGACAACAGTTACATAATTTTGAAATGTGGATGCAAGAGTAATATAATGCACAAAACGAAATGTCAGAGGTAACTTACACTTGAGAAAGCACCATGGGCATAAGCCAGACCCTCCAGTCTGATGGGAAATTTTACATCGCATGAACCAACGATATTCTGAATCTTGAAATCCTAAAGCAAGAGAATGGCAGGTTAACAAAGATATCCTTAAGTAGCAACTAGCAAGCAAATAAAAACAGAATATCAGCAGACTGCATGTGTCAGTGTGTGTCATCATCATAGCTACCTTGAACTTAGCAGGAAATCCCAACTTCTGAATGATGCGAGCATACTGGCAATAAGATGTACCGGATTAGATATGCATGAGGTGAGCAAGAAACAACAAAACATTGTGAAGAAACTAGAAAGGTGTTCATACCTTCCGTGCTGCAAGTTTTGATTGTTGTTCACTCTTTGCCCCGGTACAAACCTGATATACAAGTCCATGACAAATGCCATTAGTGAACTAGATTTTTTTCCTACATCCATCATCATTAAGGGGGGTGAAAAAGGGTCCACTTTGAAGGAAGTTAATGCCGAAGAGGAGCTTTTGATGGCTAGCACATAAAAGGAAAACAATCCACAAGGAAGAACAGACATGGTTTGTTATCATAATAAAAGCCTTTCCTGAACCGGGAGGTAGCTTATGGGCTAAATTTAAGTTATTGTATGAATTTTTTGCATGGTAACAGTTGGCTAATGACTTGAGACTAAATAACATACGTACCATAAAAAGAAATTAACAAAATGTCACACAATGATTTGCCAACAAACTGAGCAAGAAGTAGTGACCGTACGGTCACATTTTATTCATTATAAGCTAAAATTACAAACACTAAAATTGAATCCCAGTAATGCAGAACAGCATTTCACATCGTCCAAATATATTGTCCATAAAACTGTTGGCATCAAGTTTGTTGGAATCCCGGGAAGGGGAGGGGGATCAGAGGGGTCAGGCCGGAGGGGGAGGGGCATGGGGATGGGAAGGAGATCTGAGGGGGACGGGGGCGCAGGCCGCAGGGGGGAGGGGAGGGGAGCAAGCCGGCGACGGGGCCGCAGGGGGGAGGGGAGTAGGCCGGCGGGGGAGGGGAGCAGGCCGGTGACGGAGGGGGAAGGGAGAGAGAGAGAGAGAGAGAGAGAGAGGTACCTGCGGAGGGCGACGACGGCAGGGCGAGCGGCGACGGCGACTCGACGCGAGCGGCGCGGCGACGGGCTCCGGCGGAGGGGGGCTCGGGCGGGAGGCAGCACGGGGAGGGGGGCTCCGGCGGAGGAGGGGGGCTCGGGCGGGAGGGCTCGGGCGGAGGGGGGGCTCCGGCGGAGGGGGCTCGGGCGGGAGCGGGGAGGGGGGCTAGGGCGGAGAGGGGGCCGCAGGGGAAGGGGGCTCGGGAGGGGGGGCTCGGGCGGGAGGGCTCGGGCGGGCGGGGGTCGTAGTAGGAAGTATAACGGCATCAGCGACCGACTGGAGACCGAAGTTAATTCGGTCGCAATAATAGAGACCGATTAGCGACCGATATACATGCGGTCGCTGAAACGGTCTCGGTTATGCGACCGATTATTTCGGTCTCCGAATTGGTCTCTATTTGGGACCGACTAGCGACCGATTAAATCGGTCGCTAATTCGGTCGCTATAGCCACTTTTTCTTGTAGTGGCAGCCAGCAGTCGGCTACTCAGCAGCAGGGTTTCTTTCAGTCTGCGTCGGGTGGTTCAGGAGTGCCGGCACATGCAGCTTCGGTGACAGGATCTGCGTCCTTCGGCTCGAAGGTCAAGAAGTTCTTCAAGAAGGGGTTCGGCAAGAAGAAGTCCAGAGATCAGGGGCAGGCTTCATCGGGCAGTGTGCAGCAGCCGTTTCCTTTGCAGCGACAGGGATCGGTGGGTGGATCGCGAGGACCTTGTCCACGGTGTAGTGAGACCCACCCAGGCAGGCAGTGCACGGCGCCGATCATCTGTTTTCGGTGTGACCAGCCAGGGCACATGGCGCGTGACTGTCCTCAGAGGCCGCCGCAGCAGCAGGTTTCCCAGCAGCAGCAGCAGCAGGGACAGTATCCGCCGCTACCCAGGTCAGCTAGTGTGGGAGGCAGGCAGAGAGCTCGTGGCCAGATCACGCACTTGACCAGGGCAGAGGCAGTAGCGTCGCAGCTCGTGGAAGGTACCGTTCAGATTTTGGGTTGTGCGGCTCGGGTTTTATTTGATTCTGGCGCGTCTCATTCGTTTATTTCGGAGGATTTCGCGTCGAGCGTCGAGGAGCCGGTGACCCAGTTGTCCTGTGATTTGGCTGTGGAGTTGCCTTCGGGTGACTTTATGGTCACTCCGTATTGCTTCGACCAGGTTCCGGTGTGGATCGATGGACGGAGTATGCCAGGCAGGTTGTATGCGTTGCAGCTTCGGGATTATGATGTGATTCTAGGCATGGATTGGCTCGAGACTCATAGAGCGGTGGTGGATTGTGGAATGAAGAGGGTCTACTTCCAGCATCCGAGCAAGAGGACCTTCTATTTCCAAGGTATCCGTTCCACCTCTTCTCGATTTCTTATCTCTGCTATTCGAGCCCGTCGATTGCTTGATTCAGGTTGCCAGGGTTTTCTCGCGTCAGTGGTTGTGTCTGACCGGATGGAGCCGAATGTCGAGGACATTGCGGTGGTGTGCGAGTTTCCCGATGTTTTTCCTGAGGAGTTGCCTGGATTACCTCCCCAGCGGGAGATCGATTTCGTGATCGAGATTGTGCCTGGTACGGGACCTTTGGCGAAGGCTCCCTACCGTATGGCCCCCGCTGAGTTGAGGGAGTTGAGGGCGCAGTTGCAGGAGCTGTTGGCCAAGGGGTATATTCGTCCGAGCTTTTCCCCTTGGGGTGCGCCCGTGCTGTTTGTGAAGAAGAAGGACGGTAGTCTGCGGCTGTGCATTGACTATCGGCAGCTGAATGAAGTGACCGTTAAGAACAAGTATCCGTTGCCGCGGATTGATGATTTGTTCGACCAGCTGCAGTCTGCGCGAGTGTTCTCGCGGGTTGATTTGCGGTCCGGTTACTATCAGCTGAGGATTCGCGAGTCCGATGTGGAGAAGACTGCGTTCAGTATGAGGTACGGGCATTATGAGTTTCTGGTGATGCCGTTTGGGCTCACCAATGCCCCGGCAGCCTTCATGGACTTGATGCAGAGGGTGTTCCACCCGTATTTGGACCAGTTCGTGGTCATCTTCGTGGATGACATCCTTGTTTATTCGCAGTCTGCCGAGGAGCATGCGTACCATTTGGGTGTGGTGCTGCAGACGTTGCGAGATCACCAGTTGTATGCGAAGCTCAGCAAGTGCGAGTTTTGGCTCAGCGAGGTGCACTTTCTGGGGCACGTGATTTCTGGTGATGGCATTTCCGTGGATCCCGCCAAGGTCGAGGCCGTGATGCAGTGGCCGAGGCCGAGGTCGGTGACGGAGATCCGGAGTTTCTTGGGGCTTGCGGGTTATTATCGCCGGTTTATCCAGGATTTTTCCCGCATTGCGACCCCGATGACGAGGCTCACGCGGAAGGATGTGCCTTTCGTCTGGTCCGAGGAGTGTGAGCAGAGCTTTAGGGAACTGAAGAGGTTGCTCACCTCGGCTCCGGTGTTGGTTTTGCCTTCTGGATCGGGAGGTTTTGTGGTGTGTACAGATGCTTCCGGCGTTGGATTGGGTGCTGTTCTGATGCAGCATGGTAGAGTGGTGGCTTATGCATCTCGGCAGCTAAAGCCCCATGAGGAGAACTACCCTACCCATGACCTTGAGTTGGCGGCAGTGATCTTCGCGCTGAAGATCTGGAGGCATTATCTGTACGGTGAGAAGTTCGAGGTGTTCACTGACCATCAGAGTCTGAGGTATGTGTTCTCGCAGAGAGATCTGAACCTCAGACAAAGGCGTTGGATGGAGTTCATGAAGGACTATGACTTCACCCTGTCTTATCAGCCGGGCAGGATGAATGTCGTCGCCGATGCCTTGAGTAGGAAGGTTGCGGTCAGTACCTTGATGCTGAGGAAGTGGAGGCTCTGGGAACAGGTGCCCGAAGTATCTTTCAGGCTCAAGATTCCCCAGAAGCCAGGGTTGGCAGTGCTTGCGAGTCTGACTGTCACTCCTGTTATCCGTCGTCAGGTGACAGAGGCTCAGCATGCGGACCCTGAGTTGCCCCGGATTTTGGCGATAGCTGATGTGGAGCTTGGCGAGGACGGTGCTGCGAGGTTTCGTGGCAGGCTGTACGTCCCAGGGGAGGAGCAGGTTCGTCGTGCGGTGTTACGCGAGGCTCATGGGAGCAGGTACACTGTGCACCCGGGTGCGACGAAGATGTATCGGAACTTGCGGAGGCAGTTCTGGTGGCCTGGCATGAAGAGAGATGTGGCCGAGTTTGTGGCCAGGTGCCTGATCTGTCAGCAAGTGAAGGCGGAGCATCAGCGACCAGGCGGTACTCTCCAGCCCTTGGATGTTCCTGCTTGGAAGTGGGACCATGTGACCACGGATTTTGTGGTGGGGTTGCCCAGAACCCCGACTGGGCAGGACAGTATTTGGTTGCTGGTGGATCGGCTGACGAAGGTGACGCGGTTGCTACCGGTCAAGATCAGCTGGAGCGTGCCTAAGTTGGCTCGTCTTTATGTGGAGCGGATCGTTCCGTTGCATGGGGTTCCCATTTCGATCGTGTCGGATCGGGATCCGCGCTTCACTTCTGGATTCTGGAGGAGTTTCCAGCGAGCTCTTGGCACGGAGTTGGCATTTAGCTCGGCGTATCATCCACAGTCGGATGGCCAGTCTGAGAGGACCATTCAGACTTTGGAGGACATGCTGAGATCCTGCTGCCTGGAGTGGCAGGGGAGTTGGATTCGTCACCTACCGTTAGTGGAGTTTGCCTATAACAACAGCTTTCATTCGAGCATCGGCATGGCTCCTTATGAGGCATTGTATGGGCGTCCTTGTCGGACTCCACTTGATTGGTTTGAGGTGGGTGAGCGTGTTTTGACGGGACCGGAATTGGTGCAGCAATGTGTGGAGGTTGTGCACCTGGTTCGTCAGAACATGTTGGCGGCCCAGAGTCGGCAGAAGAGCTATGCTGACCGTAGGCGGCAGCCCCTCGAGTTCGCCGTGGGCGATCATGTGTTCTTGAGAGTTTCTCCGATGAAGGGGGTGATGCGGTTTGGACGGCGTGGGAAGCTGAGTCCCCGCTATATTGGTCCTTTCGCGATTGTGGAGCGCATCGGTGAGGTTGCTTACCGGTTGCAGTTACCCTCTGAGTTGGCGTCGGTGCATGACGTGTTCCACGTCTCTATGTTGCGGAAGTATATGCCCGATGACTCTCATGTGCTCGAGTTTTCCGTTTGGCCTGAGGTGACTCCAGATCTTTCTCTCCCAGAGTTTCCGATCCGCGTGGAGGATAGGCGAGAGCAGCGCCTGCGGAACAAGGTCATTCCCTTGGTAAAAGTCGTGTGGCAACGACACTCTGGTGGTGAGGCTTCGTGGGAACGTGAGGACGAGATGCGTCAGCAGTTCCCGTACCTGTTTGAGTGAGTCTTCCTCTTCTTTCCCCTTGGGTTGTTCTCAATTTCGAGGACGAAATTCCTTAAGGGGGGAGGGCTGTAATATCCCGGACCTTTCGGATCCTTCTTTATGGGTCCCGGATCTAGTTTTCGGAGTGTCCGGCTCCGTTGTGTCCGAAATTTCGTTTCGGACATCTTTCGTGTTCGGATCGGCGCGATCCGGAGTCGTTTCGGAGGCCCGGAGGCGTTCCGCGGCTTTTCCGCGTGTGTTTTCCGATTCCCGGTGTGTGTTTCGGCTTTTCTCTTCGGACGCTCGTTGCGGGTGAACCGGGCTGTTCACACGGACACGAGTGGTACCGTTGCGATCGGTGCGTTCCGAGGATCGCGGGGGTGTGATTTCCTATTTTTTGGAATTTTACGGATTTTCCGGGTCGTTCTATAAAACCCTTTTTCTTTTCTCTCTCCCCCACCATCTTCTTCTTCCTCTCTTCTTCTTCCTCTTTCCTCCTCCACCGTGTCTCCCTCCCTCTCCCTCTCTTCCTCCCGGTTGGCCACGGCGAGCTCCCCTCCGGCTGCAGACGGCGGCGGGGCGACGGCGCGGCGACGTGGGCGGCGGCGAGGCGGTCGTGGGGGCGTGCGGCAAGCGTGGGAAGCTTAAGGAAGAACGAGGGTTTTCAAGCGTTCTTCGCGATTCGTGGACGATCCGGCGGAGCATTCGCTCCATTGAGGTAGGGTGACGTTCCCTAGCTCTTCGCCGTTCTTTTCCGTGGTTTGTAGGCCGCGGGGAGGCCGAGAGAGGCATGTTTGGGCATTTTTGGGGTTTTTCCATGTTTTGGGGTGAGCCGCCCGATCTATGGTTTTAGCCCATGATTCTATGTTTTGGTGGTTTAGATGCATGCTAGGGGTCCCCAGGGGTCTTCCCCCTTGTTTTCCCCCTCTCCGGTGGAGGTACGGGGGCGTGGTTGGTGTTTTTGGGGTTTTCCCGCCGTAGCGTGCTCTGGGGCAAGCGACGGTCACTCCAGTGACCGTCACATGCTTGTAACGCCCCTAGAGGGGTGCGTTACTTCCCTGGGTGTTGGCCTTTAGGGTCGAGGGCTGTAGCGGTCCTGCGACTGGCCGCCGTTTGCTAGTGACGCCCCTGGGCTGGGCCGTCACATGCTTTCGACCGTTGGGTTTTGACCGTTGGGGGTCAGGCCATGTAACGCACCGAGATAGGCGCGTTACATGCGTGTAACGCACTGGGGCAGGAGCGTTACTTCCTGTTGTCCCCATGTGGATGGGCCAAGCAACGCGCTGGGGCAGGCGCGTCACTTCCCTTTCCATCCCGAGCGTGAGGGCCATGCGACGCGCTGGTCTAGGCGCGTCACATGCGAGTAACGCACTGAGCCCGACGCGTTGCTTGCAAGCGACGCGCCAGGGTAAGCGCGTTACTTTCCCTGTGGTTTTCGTGGGTGTGGGGTGCCATGTGACGCCCTGGCCTAGGTGCGCCGCTTCCAAGCGACGCACTAGGGTAGGCGCGTCGCTTCCCCCTACCCCCTGGCCGTGTGACGGTCCGCCTTAGACCGCTATTTCCAAGTGACGGCCCTAGAGTGGACCGCCATTTGGCAGTGACGGTCTGAGGGTAGACCGCCACTTCCTGTGTTGCCCCATGAGGGTGGCAACCTCGCTTTTCTCCGACCGTGGTCTCCGTGCGACGGGACTAGTGCGTGGGGTGATTCCCACACGTTGTCGGGCTTGGGCGTTGTTTTCCGTAACTTGAGAGTCTACTCCTTCAGTGACCCTCCACTAGTCGTAGCCTACTAGTACGCGTGTGCTAGTCGCACCAGGGAGTGGTGTACGGGCTGACCTTTAGAGACGGTTTGTGGACCGGTTACCGTTGGGCCCCACGTCTTGCAGCCAGAGTCCGGCTGAGGGGAAAACCGGTCAGAGGGCCAGACCAGGGACGCGCGGTCTGTGTGTGCACACGTGGTTGGGGGCGGTTGGACCCACGTCGACGGGCGTGACCCCAGCTAGTCACTTGTTTGTGGTTACTTGTACGGTGTTCGCGCCTCGGGTAGGACCTACCATGTCAGGCGGTTCACCTGCGGTGCGGTGTAAGACGTCAGGGGACGCTACCGGCTGTGCTTCTAGTGGGTGGTACTCCTGTCGAGTACGGAGTGTCAGACTGTCAGTCGTGTGTTTCCGACCTTCGGGTTTTGACGGTTCGACCGTTGAGTTGCGGTCTTCTCGTACCGTGGCACGTGTGTCGGTTTGCGTGCCGTAGGGTCTAGTTCTGTAGAGTACAGGGCTTTCCTTTCCGAGGTACTTTCCTACCGCTAGAGTAGTGGTTTCTCGTTTTTCGAGGTAGGGTTCGAGTGATCCCTACTGAGTCTTGTTCCGAGACTCATTCCCTGCGTGTTTTCACCGTGTTTCAGGTGAGGCGCCACCTTCGGGGAGCGTGTCAGGAGCGCAGCGGAAGCGTGGTGCGGGTGTCCAGAGGTAGTGCCAGAGGTCAGAGCCGGGGGATGCCCCGTGTAGCTGTACTTTTCTTTCTTGTCACTGTACTAGTCGTGGACTACTGTTGCTGTTGTTGTTATTTTATTGTGGACCATGTAAAATGTTAAATTCATTTCCTGCTTAATATTATAACTGTTTAATTTCTGCAATTATTTGTGATACTTGTGTAGTTTCCACACCATCCTTTTAACCCTTCCGAGTCTTCGGACTCGTGGGTGGCGGTACGAGTCTCGGGTTATCGGGCCTTCCCGGTAATCGGATTCTCGGGTCGTTACATCAGGAGCCGCCACCCTCTGCCTCTTCAAGCCTCCGCCGGCCATAGCTTAGGGCTAGGGTGTAGAAGGGAGAGAGATAGAGAGAGAGAATGAGAGAGATTGGGGAAGGGGGTTCTCGGTTAGGGTTGCAGAAGAAAGAGAGAAAGAGGGGAAATGGACGGAGGAAAAAGAAGAAAGGAGGGAAAGTTAAGTCGAACGGTCAAAAAGAATTAACGACTTAAGGAAGGCCGCGTCTTGTGGAATCAACGACTGACATAAAGGCGTTTCTTAATAATTGATGACATTTCTTAAGGCGTTATTTTTGTTTGCATGGGGAATGATAACCGTCGTCAGACGCATTTAATGGCAATTGGTTGATTTGATGGGAATAATCATTACTGTTTTTGAGTAACGACTACGATTGAGGCGTTATTTATGTGAAACGTGGCTGTCCTGAAGGCGTTACTTTTGGAATCTCAACGAATATATTTTGGAATATGAATCGTATTAACGCCTTGCCTTAGGACGTTTTTCAGTTAACGCCCAGTGGTGAAGGCGTCCTTTTATGAATTCACGGCGTTGCTTGAGGCGTTATTTGCAACAGAATCAGAACGTTGGAAGAGTTGATCAGAAACACAGTAAGATAGCTCAATAAAGGAAATATCATTGAGTTATTGGAAGGAAAAGATTACAATGCTTAATGAGTCATTTTGGGCCTCAATCTTCTAAGAGCTATTACATAAGATTTCCATTCATCTCTGTCTTCATTCAAGCTTTCTACATGTTGATGAGCCTTGTTGATTTTCCACAAAGCTTGAATAGTTGTGCATTCTTCTCCATCTTCATTGCTGCCAAGGTCCCGTCTCTTGATAGGAGGGAGGTGTGATGGGTCCTCGAATACTCGCCGTGGAAGCCCGAGTTGAAGGAGGCACCGATATGAATTGTACAAAACGAATTCTGAAGCGCCTATGAGACGAAGGTCCGTCCCGGGAGAAAATCTTGCACGGAGCTCTTGAGTCTTGAGTATTCCCGGGGCGCAAGTGAAGAGATTCTTTGGCATTACTTTGAGGTGCTCTCTCCATTCCGCTCTCTTCTTGATTTGGGGAATCCGGTTCATCACTCTATTGCTTATCCCAAGTGAACCGGTCATATAAGAGAGTGGGCTTTTTGAGAAGATTCTCGAGGATTGTTGGGCTTCATCACATGGATCGAACTTGAAGTGAAAATCTACCCAACTAGAGAGTGCTAGCATGCATCCGTGGATGGGCCTTCCCATCGCCGCCGAGGTAAGTCCGCTATAGAGATAGGCTAGAATCGCCGGTCCCACTCTATCTCCTTCCCATAGACTCACTACGGCGCTTAATTGAGCCTCTTCTAGAAAGTCCTCCGTGGATGGGAATAAGATTGCTCCTGCTAAGCATACCACGAAAGCCTTTGCTACCCGCTCTATCTCTTCATCTTCTTTAGCTTGATCCGCTCTCTTGTACACCCATGAGGCGAGCTTCAGAAGGTTGATTCCTTTAGTGGCTTTGATCTGATTCACTAGGTTGGAGCTAGATATCAAGCTTGTTAATAGCTCATGAGAGGCAATTGGTTTTGGCAGGATGGCCACCTTTTCCTCATCTCCTTGCTTCGTTCTCTTTAAGCCTAAGATTATCTCCAATTCTTCTAATAGGATCGTGGCTTCAAAAGTAGAGAAGAGAAAGGTATGGGTGGAAGGATGCCATATCTCTACAAGAGCCCCTATAGCTGCCCAATCAAGATGAATCTGATCATAATGTTTGGCATGGGTGACTAGACCCAGAAGATGCCATCTTGTTAAATAGACTCTCATATCTGAAGAAAATTTGGAGAGTATGAGAGGGAGACACTTGATTTTTGTAAATCTCCTTGCTCCTGGGACATTTGGGAAGTCCTGTGGAAGGAAGAAAGGAAGAACAATTCAGAAAGAAGAATGAATATGCATACAGAAGAGAATACAATGTTTCAGTAAAGACAAGAGAAGACAGGAACAGAAGGATTTTCTCTCTACCTGGTTCATGGAAATTCTACTGCTAATATGCCCGTTAATCTCGGTTAATCTGGGAATTGAGGACTTTGATCTCTTAAGTGCCCTCTCCATCTTCTGTTGCAGGAGGAAGCTCGGACGGTTGCGGTGCCTGCAGAAGAACACACAGAAGAAGTAGCAGAAGAACATGTCTCCGAAGGTTGCTTTGATTGATTTGAGGAATTGCCTTCCCTTTATAGGAGTCCGGGGAGTCTTAAGGCTGTTCGGAGTTAGCAAGTTGATGGCTATTAGGACTGGGTTTAGTTTACGAATCGGAAGCGGAAGTTCGTGCTTAATTAACGCCTTCTGTTAGGGCGTCAATTGTTGAATTGACGACCTAACTGAGGTCGTGTTTTGTGTAACGCCCTTTCCAGGGTCGTTTTCTTCTTGAACCGTTGGTGCATTTAACGCCTCATATCATTTTGACGCCCTCTACATAAGGCGCCTTCCATGTTTTGACGATGTTTAGTCCAGGCGTGAATTTGTGAGCTTATGAATTTCTTTCCTTACATGCTCTGATGAACTTAAGTGCTATTATTTCGTTGGAATTCTATCTTATTAAGCACTTATGATCATGTTATACTTTGAATTGAGGATTATTTATATTGAAATTTTGAGAGAACTAATGAACTTTTGAGTGCAGAAGATTGCAGGTTTCGAGATGTCCGAATTAATGTGGAGGTAACATCATGTTGTTCTTGTAAGCATTATTACTATATGGTATCTACGCTATTATAGCATATCAAGGACCTTGTGGTTCTGATGAACCTGGAATTTGAGTTCCCCTTCATCAAAAACAGTGATAGTTCCAGGAAAGTCTTGATCACACGAATAGGCCGTTGAGTCGTTCAAGGTCTGGGACGATGGTTCCACTTTCTGAGTTGATGCGTGGACAAACGGGCTTTGGCTTAGTGTCAGCTCAGAGATCTGGATTCTTGACTAAATCTAGATGGCTTAGCAATATTATCCTTGATTATTTTCTATCTTTTAGTTTGTTTTAATTTTCCTTTTAGCCCAGCATACATCATGTAGGACTTTGAGCTTCATGATGAAAATCTTCATATTATGGCAGTAATGAAGGTCACTCGCTCTTGATTGAGTTGACGTGAGATATTCCATTCCAAATTGAGTACTTTGTTCTCTTTGAAGCCGCTTAGGCAGATTTCTTTGAAAATGTCCCTTTGCTGGGTTTCCATCTCAATTTCCTTTATTTTTCTGCAAATCCACCTTGGTTGTAGCACGTCCACATTGGCTGGTAACCGCTCTCCAATGGTGTCTCCTTATCGTGCCTTGCGCACATTTTACTTGCTTAGTTTAATCTCCTTTATCCAGCAAATCGATGCTTTCTTGGAATCACCCGGAGTTGTTTCGCTCAGAATCTCGGAAAGATTTCTAATACTTAGTGTCTGAGGCGTGTCACATCACACCTTGGCATCTACTTATCAGTTCGCTCCACTTCATTTCGTTTGTCGCACTTTCACTCCATTTCGTCTCACTCCCTTGCAAAGCAGACGCCAAGGCGGGACAGCTGTAGACACGCCAAAATTGACGCTATGTTGATCAAATCTCATGTCACTATGTTGACGCCCCAAAGTGAACTTCAATACATTCATAATATGCAGTTTTTCTATTTTTGTGTATTTTTTGATTTGTTCTTGCATTTTTGTGATTCGCGACCTGAAGAGGGGCGTGTTTTAATTAGCGACCTTATCTAGGGTGTGTTCAAAAGAAAGGACGACCAAATGTCAGGGCGTCAATTCCTGGTATTATTCGGTTTCAAAATAAATTCAAAATAAGTTCAAATTATTGATTAACGTCCTTCCTCAGGGTGTGGTTTCAAGTAACGCCTTCATCTCAGGCGTGTTTTCATAATTTTCAAATGAAGTAAGTTTTATTGCCAAAATTAAATCCAAGAAGTGACGCCCTTTATCGTGGTCGTGTTTTGAGTAGCGTCTTGATGTAAGTCGTCAATTTGTGATTTGACGCCCTTCTGAAGGTCGTGTTTTATCCTTCGGTGTCGTGTTTGAGTATGCCTTTCCTGAGTAGTTCCCTGCCTCCAATGGTCTCCTTGCTCGAATTGGAGTTAGAGTCCTGCCTTCTTTGATCATTGCCTATCCTTATCTTCCCAAATTTGAGCTTATCTTTGATTGAAATCCTATAAAAGGATGCTCTGGTCGATCTAGACAGAGGTTGACGGGTCAGAGAGTTCACAGGTTGACGGGTCAGAGAGTTCACAGGTTGACGGGTCAGAGAGTTCACAGGTTACGATCAGAGAGTTCACAGGTTACGATCAGAGGCTTACTGGTTACGGGTTCGGAGGTTACGGATCTTCATCTTCCTCCTGTGCGATCGTTTAGGAAGTCCTCTGCTTCCTCTGCTTTCGGTCAACTGCGTCCACCTTGGTTTCCCTTTACTGTCATCAGGGACAGCAGGGTTCTTTTTATTCTGTTTGTGTTGTTTTGTCTTCATCAATCGTTCATCACGTCCACTGTGTTTTTCTTTTCTTTTACGGTTGCATTAGCATCATATCTCCTCCTTCCCTATTTCTTTAGGGGTTTTAAAACAAAAAAAATAAGGTGCGCATGTTTTGTTCTTTTCTCATCTTCATATCATCTTTGGGATTGATACTACGTGCACTTGGCTGATCCACTGCTTGTGTATTTTGTCTCTTTTGCAAGGTAATCAATAAAGGAAAACCCCCTTCATCGGCCGGCCGGTTGAAGGAGGAGGAGGAATTCACAATCCATCCCGCGTTCTATTTTCCACCAGGTATTCGCGATCTTCTTTGTTTCTTCTTGAGGTAACCCCTCTAGCGATCACCCTCCTTAGTAGCACCACGTGCTTCTTTTCCTTATTATTATACATCTCCCCTTTATTTTTGTTATGCTTTCTCATATTTAAACTACTCTTCTTCATGTGTGGATTTATCACGATCTACAGTAACCAGTCTAAAACTGTCCTCAGGGTAAGCCCGTACACCACTCCCTGGTGCGACCAGCACACGCGTACTGATAGGCTACGACTAGTGGAGGGTCACAAAGGAGTAGACTCTCGAGTCAACGGAAAACAACGTCCGAATCCGACAACGTGTGGGAATCACCCCACGCACCAGCCCCGTCGCACGGTGGCCACAGTTGGAGTAACAAAAAAACGGGGTTGCCACCCTCATGGGGCAGCCAGGCATGTGACGGTCCACCCTAGGGCCGTCACAAGCAAGTAACGGTCTAGGTGAGACCGTTACATGCGCCTAACGGTTCAAAACAGACCGTCACACGGTCAGAGGGGAAAGGGATGTAACGGCCTGGTCCAGGCGTGTTACAAGCATGTAACGCGCTTGGCCCCATGCGTTACACACCCCCACGCTCCCAAAGCCAAAAGGGATGTAACGGCCCAGCCCCGGCGCGTCACACGCATGTAACGCGCTTGGCCCAGCGCATTACATGGCCCTCACACTTGGGGTGAAAACAGGAAGTAACGTGCCTGCCCCAGCGCGTTACACGCATGTAACGCGCCTAGCCCGGTGCGTTACATGGCCTGACCCCCAACGGTCACAAACCAACAGTCGAAAACCCCTGACGGCCCTACCCAAGCGCGTCATAGGCAAATGGCGGTCTATCGTGAGGCCGTTACAGCCCCCGACCCCCAAAAACACTACTCAGGAATGTAACGCACCCCTCTAGGGGCGTCACAAGCATGTGACGGTCACTGGAGTGACCGTTACACACTCCCGAGCACGCTACGGCGGGAAAACCCCAAAACTTCGACCACGCCCCCATGCCTCCACCGGAGAGGGGGGGAACAAAGGAGAAGACCCCTGGGGACCCCTAGCATGCATCTAAGCCATCCAAACGTGAAATCGCGGGCTAAAACCATAGATCGGGCGAGCTCTCCCCAAATCATGGAAAACCCCAAACCCGCTCAATCAAGCCCCTCTCGGCCTCCCCGCGGCCTACAAACCACGGAAATGAACGGCAAGAGGCTAAGGAACGTCACCCTACCTCAATGGAGCGAATGCTCCACCGGATCGTCCGCGAACGCAAGAAATCGCTTTAGAAAACCCTCGTCCTTCAAGCTTCCCGCGAGCACCGCACGCCCCCACGATCGCCTCGTCGTCGCCCACGTCACCGCTTCGTCGCCCCGCCGGCGTCTGCAGCCGGTGAGGGGTCCGCCGCGGTCAACCGGGAGGAAGAGAGGGAGAGGGAGAGGGTTACGGTGGAGGAGGAAGGAGGAAGAAGAAGAAGAAGAAGAGGGTGGGGGGAGAGAGAAAATAGGGGGGTTTTATAGAAAATCTGGAAATTCCAGAAAATGCAAAAAAATAGAAAATTACACCCCCGCGATCCTCGGAATGCACCGATCGCAATGGTACCACTCGTGCCCAAGTGAACGGCCCGGTTCACCCGCAGCGAGCTTCCGAAGTAAAAGCCGAAACACACTCCGGAAATCGGAAAACACACACGGAAAAGCCGCGGAACGCCTCCGGATCGCGCCGATCCAAACACGAAAGATGTCCGAAACGAAATTTCGGACACAACAGAGCTGGACACTCCGAAAACCAAATCCGGGACCCACGAAGAAAGGATCCGAAAGGTCCGGGATGTTACAGCCCTCCCCCCTTAAGGAATTTCATCCTCGAAATTGAGAACACCCAAAGGGGAAAGAAGAGGAAGACTCACTCAAACAGATACGGAAACTGCTGACGCATCTCGTCCTCACGTTCCCACGAAGCCTCACCACCAGAGTGTCGTTGCCACATGACCTTTACCAAGGGAATAACCTTGTTCCGCAGGCGCCGCTCTCGCCTATCCTCCACGCGGATCGGAAACTCTGGGAGAGAAAGATCTGGAGTCACCTCAGGCTAAACGGAAAACTCGAGCACATGAGAGTCATCGGGCATATACTTCCGCAACATCGAGACGTGGAACACGTCATGCACCGACGCCAACTCAGGAGGTAACTGCAACCGGTAAGTAACCTCACCGATGCGCTCCACAATCGCGAAACGACCAATATAGCGGGGACTCAGCTTCCCACGCCATCCAAAACGCATCACCCCCTTCATCGGAGAAACTCTCAAGAACACATGATCGCCCACGGCGAACTCGAGAGGCCGCCTCCTACGGTCAGCATAGCTCTTCTGCCGACTCTGGGCCGCCAACATGTTCTGACGAACCAGGTGCACAACATCCACACATTGCTGTACCAATTCCGGTCCCGTCAAAACACGCTCACCCACCTCAAACCAATCAAGTGGAGTCCGACAAGGACGCCCATACAATGCCTCATAAGGAGCCATGCCGATGCTCGAATGATAGCTGTTGTTATAGGCAAACTCCACCAATGGTAGGTGATGAATCCAACTCCCCTGCCACTCCAGGCAGCAGGATCTCAGCATGTCCTCCAAAGTCTGAATGGTCCTCTCAGACTGACCATCTGACTGGGGATGATACGCCGAGCTAAATGCCAACTCCGTGCCAAGAGCTCGCTGGAAACTCCTCCAGAATTCAGAAGTGAAGCGCGGATCCCGATCCGACACGATCGAAATGGGAACCCCATGCAACGGCACGATCCGCTCCACATAAAGACGAGCCAACTTAGACACGCTCCAGCTGACTTTGACCGGTAACAACCGAGTCACCTTCGTCAGCCGATCCACCAGCAACCAAATATTATCCTGCCCACTCGGGGTCCTCGGCAATCCCACCACGAAATCCGTGGTCACATGGTCCCACTTCAAAGCAGGAACATCCAAGGGCTGGAGAGAACCTCCTGGTCGCTGATGCTCCGCCTTCACCTTCTGACAGATCAGGCACCTGGCCACAAACTCTGCGACATCTCTCTTCATGCCAGGCCACCAGAACTACCTCCGCAAGTTCCGATACATCTTCGTCGCACCCGGGTGCACAATGTACCTGCTCCCATGAGCCTCGCGTAACACCGCACGACGAACCTGCTCCTCCGCTGGGACTTACAGCCTGCCGCGAAACCTAGCAGCGCTATCCTCACCCAGCTCCACATCAGCCACAGCTAGAATCCGGGGCAACTCAGGGTCTGCATGCTGAGCCTTTGTCACCTGACGACGGATAGCAGGAGTGACAGTCAGACTCACAAGCACTGCCAACCCTGGCTCCTGGGGAATCTTGAGCCTGAAAGATACCTCGGGCACTTGTTCCCAGAGTCTCCACTTCCTCAACATCAAGGTAGTGACCGCCACCTTCCGACTCAAGGCATCAGCAACGACATTCATCCTGCCCGGCTGATAAGACAGGGTGAAGTCATAATCCTTCATGAACTCCATCCAACGCCTTTGTCTGAGGTTCAGATCTCTCTGCGAGAACACATACCTCAAACTCTGATGGTCAGTAAACACCTCGAACTTCTCGCCATAAAGATAATGCCTCCAGATCTCCAGCGCGAAGATCACCGCCGCCAACTCAAGGTCATGGGTAGGGTAGTTCTCCTCGTGGGGCTTTAGCTGCCGAGATGCATAAGGCACCACTCTACCATGCTGCATCAACACAGCACCCAACCCAACGTCGGAAGCATCTGTACACACCAAGAAACCTCCCGATCCCGAAGGCAAAACTAACACCGGAGCCAAGGTGAGCAATCTCTTCAGTTCCCTGAAGCTCTGCTCACACTCCTCGGACCAAACGAAAGGCACATCCTTCCGCGTGAGCCTAGTCATCGGGGCCGCAATACGAGAAAAACCATGGATAAACCGACGATAATAACCCGCAAGCCCTAAGAAACTCCAGATCTCTGTTACCGACCTCGACCTCGGCCACTGCATCACTGCCTCGACCTTGGTGGGGTCCACAGAAATGCCATCACCAGAAATCACGTGCCCCAGAAAGTGCACCTCGCTGAGCCAAAACTCGCACTTGCTGGGCTTCGCATATAACTGGTGATCTCGCAACGTCTGCAGCACCACACCCAAATGGTACGCGTGCTCCTCGGCAGACTGCGAATAAACAAGGATGTCATCCACAAAGATGACCATGAACTGGTCCAAATACGGATGAAACACCCTCTGCATCAAGTCCATGAAGGCTGCAGGGGCATTGGTGAGCCCGAACGGCATCACCAAAAATTCATAATGCCCGTACCTCGTACTGAATGCAGTCTTCTCCACATCGGACTCGCGAATTCTCAGCTGATAGTAACCGGTCCGCAAATCAATCCGTGAGAACACTCGCGCAGACTGCAGCTGGTCGAACAAATCATCAATCCGCGGTAACGGATACTTGTTCTTAATGGTCACTTCATTTAGCTGCTGATAGTCAATGCACAAGCGCAGACTACCGTCCTTCTTCTTCACGAACAACACGGGCGCACCCCAAGGGGAAAAACTAGGACGAATATACCCCTTGGCCAACAGTTCCTGCAACTGCGCCCTCAACTCCCTCAACTCAGCGGGGGCCATATGGTAGGGTGCCTTCGCCAAAGGTCCCGTACCAGGCGCAACCTCGATCACAAAATCGATCTCCCGCTGGGGAGGTAATCCAGGCAACTCCTCGGGAAAAACGTCGGGAAACTCGCACACCACGGCAATGTCCTCGACATCCAGCTCCATCCGGTCAGACACAACCACGGACGCGAGAAAACCCTGATAACCTGAATCAAGCAATCGACGGGCTCGAATAGCAGAGATAAGGAATCTAGAAGAGGTGGAACGGATACCTTAGAAATAGAAGATCCTCTTGCTCGGATGCTGGAAGTAGACCCTCTTCATTCCACAATCCACCACCGCTCCATGGGTCTCGAGCCAATCCATGCCTAGAATCACATCATAATCCCGAAGCTGCAACGCATACAACCTGCCTGGCATACTCCGTCCATCGATCCACACTGGAACCTGGTCGAAGCAATACGGAGTGATCATAAAATCACCCGAAGGCAACTCCACTGCCAAATCACAGGACAACTGGGTCACCGGCTCCTCGACGCTCGACGCGAAATCCTCCGAAATAAACGAATGAGACGCGCCAAAATCAAATAAAACTCGAGCCGCACAACCCAAAATCAGAACGGTACCTTCCACGAGCTGTGACGCCACTGCCTCTGCCCTGGTCATGTGCGTGATCTGGCCCCGAGCCCTCTGCCTGCCTCCCACACTAGCTGACCTGGGTAGCGGCGGATACTGTCCCTGCTGCTACTGCTGCCTCTGCTGCTGGGGAACCTGCTGCTGCTGAGGAAACTGCTGCTGCGGCGGCCTCTGAGGACAGTCGCGCGCCATATGCCCTGACTGGTCACACCGAAAATAGATGATCGGCGCCGTGCACTGCCTGCCTGGGTGGGTCCCACCACACCGTGGACAAGGTCCTCGCGATCCACCCACTGATCCCTGACGCTGCAAAGGAATCGGCTGCTGTACACTGCCCGATGAAGCTTGCCCCTGATCCTTGGACTTCTTTTTTCGAAAATTCTTCGCGAAGAACTTCTTGACCTTCGTGCCAAAGGACGCAGATCCTGTCACCGAAGCTGCCGATGCCGGTACTCCTGAACCACCCGGCGCATGCTGGAAAGAACCTTGCTGCTGGGTAGCCGACTGCTGGCTGCGACTTGACAAGGACTGTCCCTGGCTGATCGGTCCTCGGATCCTCTGCATATCCATCTCTAACGAAGCCACAACACGAGACGATGTCTCTAGATCAGTGGCCCCGTTCGCGATCAAATGGTGCCTCAGCTCCAGCCTCAAGCCCTGCACAAACTGCGTGGTCTTCACCCTCTCATGATCCATGATGTGAGGTGCATATCGACCCAGCTCGACAAATCGGGCCCTGTACTGCAACACGGACATGTCACCCTGCACCAGCTCCAGAAACTCCCGCATCCGCTGTGTAGCAACATAATCTGGACAGTACGTACGCTCGAAAGCACTAACGAAATCATCCCACTCGATCTGCTCAAGTGGACGAAGCTGAAAAGACGCCTTCCACTCGGAAGACCACCACCTCTGAGCCGTACCCTGCAACTGGTTGTAGGCCAACACCACTCTGTCCTCGGCGGCACTCTTCGCAGAACTGAACACCCGCTCCATCTCATTGAGCCAATCACGAGCCGCATCAGGGTCTGCCTGTCCGCTAAAGTAAGGTGGATGGAACTACATGAAGTCCCTCACTGCTCAGCCCGGCCCACCCCTGACTGACGAGCCCTCACCGGCCTCTCCGCCGAACTGCTGAGACATAAGTTGGTACATGCCACGGAAGAAATCCTCGGCCCCCGGAACTCTCACAGTATCCGCGGCCTCGGTAGTCCCCAATGGCGCTCTACTATGCTCCTCCTGGTCCCTCTGGACCCCCTGCTGGATCTCCTGGCCTCCAGCCGACTGCCCATGCTGAGAGCGAGAGCTCCGCCTCGGCGCCATACTCGCTCCTAAAGCACAAGACAGAAAATACGAAAACGGCAAGGTCAAAATAAACCCGCGGTGCCCAATGCCAGCGTCACCTGTACATCATTGCTGTGGACTAGTGGACCACTACAATTACCTATGATTCTCATGTAATTCCACAACCGCGCTCTGATACCAGCTGTAACGACCCGAGAATCTGATTACCGGGAAGGCCCGATAACCCGAGACTCGCACCGCCACCCACGAGCCCGAAAACTCGGAAGGGTTAAAAGGATGGCGTGAAGACTACACAAGTATCACAAATAATTGTAGAAATTAAATAGTTATAATATTAAGCAGGAAATAAATTAACTTTTTACATGGTCCATAATAGAAATTAACAACAATAACAATAGTCCACGACTAGTACAGTGACAAGGAAGAAAAGTACAGCTACACGGGGCATACCCCGGCTCTGACCTCTGGCACTACCTCTGGGCACCCGCACCACGCTGCACCCCAGACGCGCTCTCCCGGGGCGGCGCCTCACCTGAAACACGGTGAAAACACGCAGGGAATGAGTCTCGGAACAAGACTCAGTAGGGATCACTCGAACCCTACCTCGTAAAACGAGAAACCACTACACTAGCGGTAGGAGAGTACCTCGGGAAAGAAAGCCATGTACTATACAGAACAAAGGTCCCATGGCACGCAAACTGACACCCGTGCCACGGTAAGAAGACCGAAGCTCAACGGCCAACCCGACAAAACCCGAAGGTCGAAAACACACGACTGACAGACTGCCACTCCGTACTCGACAGGAGTACCACCCACTAGAAGCACAGCCGGTAGCGTCCCCTGACGTCTTACGCCGCGCCGCAGGTGAACCGCCTGGCGTGGTAGCTCCTACCAGAGGCGCGAACACCGTACAAGTAACCACAACAAGTGACTAGCTGGGGTCACGCCCGTCGACGTGCGTCCATGTTGACGCCTGAAAAATGAGCAAGGACAGAGACAAAATTAAAAGAGGATTAGACAAGCAACGGAAGATTACTGGTGAAGCTCATCAACCATCTACCCGGCTAAAGCCTTTTCCGGCCAAGCCGATGTCCGGTGTCGTCATCAACGAGACGGCAGCACTGATGAAGTAGCAGTCGCCTGACTGATGAGACCTCCTACCATATTTTAATAAGAGCTGTATTGCTGCCCTGCCCAAGAATCTACAGATGACATGCCAGAGTGAGTCAGATGTTGACTTATTGACAGATGAGGCAGGAGCAAAGATAAAGATGAAGCCATAACCAGCAAATGAAGATTGTAAAGGCTTTTGCAAAGTCAAAATGAAAGAGGAACCATCTCCATGGGTGATATACCGGGCTGAAGTCTTCTCAGAAAGCTGATATCCGGTCTTGTCACCGTTCGGGTGACGATGCTAATGAAACGATGTCCGGCTTTGTCATCATTCAGGTGGCGATGTCGATGAAACCCGAGTCTACAGACTGATGAAGATCTATGAATTATCTCAATAGAAGCTATGTCACCAGTAGAGGGCCTTCCTCGGTTCTGGAAAATATATTTGAAGAATTAAGAGAGGTCGAGGTGCATATGAAGTTTAAAAGCCCTAAATGGGCCTGCCAAATGAGCTCCAGAGAATGGCGCCGAGAGACCCTCACCAGGACCTAAAACCGGCGCCGGGAAGCCTCCATCGACCATGCGCGCCGAGATATGCCAGCCGGGAAAACACTCAGCAGGGGCTATAAAACCCCCTTTTCTCGGTGGACAAAAGAAAGGGAGAGGATAGAACCGATCAAAAAAAGGAGAGGAGAATAGAATAGAGGGGCACCAGAAGAGATAGAAGGGCTTCGAAAAAAAAAGAAAGAGAGAAGAGACCAAGAGAGAGAGAGGGCCTCCTCCGCTGAAAAAGAGAGAAGAGATCAAAGAGAAAGAGAAGAAGAAGAAGCTCCAGGTGGGCAAGCAGCTGGGGGAGGGAGAGGAGTCAATGCTCCCCCCCCCTATGTTTTATTTTCTTATGAGTTCTTTTCTTCTTCATGTAATTTCACGAGTTTATCTCGATGCATCGGATGTAGCCGGGATGTCCTGGCCTCTGTCTTATCCCCTTTCCCTCACTCCCTCCCGGTGATCGGTGAGTCTTGGAATGATGTACTGCTCTTGCTTTCTTACTATGTATCTCTCCCGAGGAATGTCGTCGAATGAATAAACATGATGGGCTACAGTTTATGCTTGCTTTTGATTCCTCTGAAGCTCTATCATCATTCTTCATATTTCTTGTCTTCTCTCAGACTAGTAGCATGTTGATCCCCCTCCCCCAGTGAATTAACAATCTACCGATCCGTCTGTTTCTTTTTAAAAGCACTATCCATGCTTATCCCAGAGCCCGGGACAGACTATCGGCTTGGCGTCCGGGATAAAGCCGTGCTATGCGATGATCGAAGATCATGAGATTCCGGAGTTATAAATGCTTATGCTCTATCTACAGGCATTGTTGAAATCACCTATGGGGCCAGGGGCGGCCATCTCTTGGCTCCCAGGTGACCAAAGACGCCAGCAAATGATCCCCCGAGGGTCCATAATATATGACGATTCAGAGCCCTCCCTTCAGTAATTGGCTTCTCCGATCCTCGTCCACTCAACCCCTCATTGATGAGATTGAACCCCTGCCTAATCAAACCTTAGCAGTCACTAAGCCCGCAATCTTCCAGATCCCTCCAGTCTAACTGAAAATCCAAGAAAAACTCAAAACAGAGCTCCGTAAAGCCCTGAAACCCGCGACCCTTTAACCTTCCCGGCGTGCAAATTTCCCTGCCGAGAGCCAAGCCGCCGAGATGCCTCCCGTTTCTTCCCCTTCAGCTAAACGACAAACCCCATCTAAACCCCTTCCACATGAACCTCCCAGCCCATAACCTCCCGACGCCGGCTTCCCGACGCGGTAATGAGCGCGCCGGGAAGCTCCATGCCGAGAGCCTCCCCCCTTTAATCAAGCCGCGCCGAGAGCCTCTCTCTGTTGGCCAAGCCCCCGCCGAGACCTCCTTGATTGGTCAAGAAGTCCACGCCGAGACCTCCCCCCTTTGGCCAATATAAAGCCACGCCGAGAGCCATCTTCTTGCCAATGAAAACCATGCCGAGAGCCCCTCCTTTGTCCACCCTTTTGGCCTCTTCGTCCACTTATCCTGGGGCGTTCTTGAGTCGTCATATGTACCCCAGGAGATAAATTAACTGGGGATTGACCTCCCCTACATTCTGAGGCCCCTAACAGGATTCACATGCAACCCCGTGGGTCTGACGAACCCTGTCTCTACATGAGTTTCGTCAGTCTCCGAGAAGGGGAATAGTGATCGATGCCAGAGACATGGATAGTCTCTTCGAGCCTTAGTGCTCACTCATTTTTCGGCTTTCATCCCGGCACTCCGTGGATGTCAGTCTATACCACTTTCTGGCAAATGCTCGGTCCAAGGGAGGTGCTGCCAAAATTCTCTCAGGAAGATGAAAGTCGACATCAGGTTGTCCCCCGGGCTCTTCATGATAATGGTGACAGGGTTTCCCTCGACCCTAGCCTTCCTAAATCCCTCTTCTATCAGGATGCTCCTGTAAAGCCCAAATCTAATCCAGCTCAGATTTGATGAACTGATCCACTTTGACTTCACATAACCTATCTGGCTCATCCTGAATCGCCAAGAAACCCAAAATAGAGCCTCCGGAACCCCTTTCGGGTCCTCACGGCGCCAGAACACCAACACTCTCTCGGCGTCATGGCTCCCGGCGCGGCCCTGAGCACGCCGAGAACCCTCACGCCGAGAACCCCCCCTGGCCCTCTTGTCAGCGCGCCGAGAGCTCCCCCTCCTCTTCAGCCATGCCGAGACCCCCCTATTCCTCACGCCGATAAGCCCTATCAGAAGCGCGCCGGGAACCTCCTCCACCATCTCCCCTTCGCGCCGAGAAGCTCTCCTGTTGGCGCGCCGGGAACCCTGGCCATTTTGCCTTTGCGCCGGGAACCTATGTACACTTGAACTGCATTGATAGCCTACCCCAAATTTTATTACTGGGCCTTCAATCCAAATTTTGTTCCGGGGGCTCCGCCCCCGGAAACCCCCGCAAGGGGCGCTGCCCCCTTGACCGCGCAGGTCGATCCGCGTGTGAGGGCGCAACATTGAGTGTTCGCTCACTTTCCGTCGTCCCGCATCGGGTTCATGAATAACCCCTTTAGCTCGGGAGGGCTCTGCCACTGCATGAGTTCCGCCGGCTTCTACAGGGAATATCAAACATTGCCCCATGGCAGATATGCGGTTCGGGAAGTTCAACACTTCTCTCTCTTGGCTTTCATCCCGGCACTCCGTGGGTGATAGCCTATTTCCCCCTGGGCATGATCCAGATAAAGGGGAAATGCTGCCGAAATATCGATCGATGTTTTGAACCCCCATCATGGCCACGGCCCAGTCTGCCTGTGACTGACATTTTCCCTTCCCCCCTAAGCCCGGTCGTTGAACCACTAACTTAACGATATCATCTGTTTCTATGGTTGATGTTATTATCTTGCCCGCCTTCCTGGCTCCGGTATGAAGTTCCATTTGCGCACATGAATATATGTTTGCCTCTCGAGGCCTCCTATTTTGGCGTTTAATCAAGGGTTGTCCTTCCTTGGAAGGGCGTAATTAACGTCATAGCCTTTATGGTATGGCAGACTTCTGGTCCCGACTCAGACTTCACAATCGACTGACCAAGTCAGATCGAGCGCAAAATAAGATCGTCACTCCGGTGACTGGCACGCCTAATAAATCAAAAATCCAAAAAAATAAAATAAAACATAAAAGACGAAGAAGAGAAAAATGTGTCAAACAAGTCTGGCACGCCCGGTGGGACCGAGTCTCCCTTCATCTCTACGCCAAAAATAGGAGGCCCGGCGGCCCCTCTTAAATTCTAACTGTGCGCTAATCCTATTTCCAGGAACTAAAATGATGAGTGGATTCGCCTCCCTCCACTTCGGCCAGCAAGTCGTTGATGTTCATGCTCACAAAGGCTACCTGGCGGTGCCCACGATGTTCGGGTCCATGCCCCCTACTGACGCATTGCCCAACTGCTTGGGCCTCGTCTTCACCGACCTACTGGAGGTTGCTGACAAGGAACAAGGCACTGCTACAGGTGCCCCGATGAAGACTGTTGATGAAAAGGGAAGCTCACCAGAGAAGACGGCATCGATAGTCGTTGCCTGCTTTGCCCACCATATCCAAAGGAGGGACACGGTCCCTGCTGCTGCCCACAAGGGAAGAAGAACTAACCAGAGGAGCCGGTGTGCTGCTGCAAGCCGTCGTCTTTCAAATTTTGGAAAGACGATGACGATCGGAGATGTTAGGGTGAACCTCAAGGGTCGCCCCAAAGACGTCCTAACCATCCAGACCAACAATAAGTTCCAAATCCTGGCCACTATGAGGGCCAACTGGGGGAACTAATGAGAGGAAGTCGCTGGCACTCAAGCCAGCAAGATATAAACAGATATGGAGGCCGAAGAAGATACATAGCTGGATTCCAGCTCAAGAGCAAGGTGCCACTGCTATCCACCATGAAGCCAGAGTCAGGAGAGATGAGACAAGAAAAGAGGAGATTACTGTCATCTGCCCGAGAGCAGGGGGCAAAACATGGGAAAGAAAAGAAAATACCATTGTCATCCACCCCAGAGCTGGGGGCAGAAGATGTCAGAAGAAAGAAGAATATGCCGCTATTATCCGCCCCACAACTGGGAGCAGGAGATGGGAAGAAAGAAAAGAAGATGTTGTTGTCATTCACCCCGGAACTGGGGGCAGAGGAAAAGAAAATGCTACTGTCATTCACCCCAGAGCTGGGGGGCAGAAGAAGAGGAGATGCCATCGCCACTCGCCACAAAGGGGGGGACAATATATACTGCCAAAGAGAAAAAAACAAAGAAGAATAGAAGATCAAGCCTATGCTGCTATTCAAAGGGACCGAAGGCCTGCGTTAGACAGGCTGATATCTTCAAATATTCCAAGTCGAGCATTTGGCTGCCCAAATTTCAAGGCTGGCTTATCAGCCAAAGATCGAAGAGAGGCTGCTGCCCCGATCAAATCTACAAAGGATAGCCAAGAAGAAATGAACCAGGTGGTTCAAGACTACTTCCACTGTCTAGGGGATCCTCCCTAGGGCAGCAAAGATTGTCTCGTGCCTTGGGCACCCTACATGAAAAAGAAGAAGAAGCTTTACAAGAAGCAATGTTCGGGGTCTCCTCTTCTGGCTCCGATGATTATGAAGAAAGGTCACAAGGCCATATACAAGAGAGACAGCCCCAAGAGGGAAGAAGCAGAAGAAAGGATTTCAGTCTTCGACCGCCTCTCATAATCCGAGTCAGGTCAGGAGGAAAGTCCACAGCCAGAAATGAAAGATACAGGTTTTTACCTGCAATATGGCCAGTGTCGCTAAGAAATATAACACATTGCCAGACCAGCCTGAAGAGCTGATTGAATTGGCACACCGGCTGGGTGCTGTCACAAGAAGAAGCCGAGCAGCAAAAGAAAAGATAATGGCTGCCGATGAAGCCCGAAGAGTCACGATAATGACAGTCAATGTAGTGACTGAAGAAAAAGAAGACAACCCTCTGGGTGTTTCCACTGAAGGAATGTCGGGAGAGATACAGATCCCAACAACCCTGGATCCCATGATCCAGATGATGTTCAGAAAATATCAGCAGGAGATTGACTCCCTCAGAAAATAGCTGAATGAAAGAAATAAGCAAATGACAGTCTCCAAGCATGCTGAGCCAGCTGGACATACTTCCAGCTCGATAGGGGTGGCCTCTCCGGTCCATCCTACTCAAACTGACAAAGGCAAGGCACCAAATCAACCTTCTCTATAACAAATGGCAGCTCAGCCCTCTGCGTCTCAAACGCAGCCTGCCATGCCTGCTCTGCATGCAACAATTATGATAACCCCCTTCAGCCGACAGCGGGCACACTTCTTCCCGGAGCCCATACATCCGGATGTGGCTGGCAAGCTGATGATAAAAAATTATTGAAATGAAGCTATCCGAAAGGACCAGGGATTCCAGTACCTATGATGTTTATAAGGTACCATACCTTGCGCATTATGCTGCTAAGAAACTACAACCAGGCGTCAGCAAGCCGCCGAAATTTGAAAATGCAATGGCCAGACTCTCAAGAAGATGATGAAGAGATATGCTTCATACCAGCAAGGTCAGAGCAAGCCAAAGCTTTGGTCTCCCGTCATGATGATAAAACCAGGGAGAAGTATGGGCGCCTCCCGCCACCAAAAGAAGAAGCATGCTACCCCACTCCTCCTCCATATGGAGACATGAGGGCAAAGATGTCAATCTCTGAAAACCTGGGCGCGTCTGGCGTCTTTAATAGAACACTGCCGGTCCCTCCTGAGGTCGGGATAGGGGGCAACATTCTTGGCCTTGCCATGATGACGAAATTATATATAAAAAAAAACTGCAAGAAGTTGGAGTGCTGCAGAGCAAACTGAATGAAATGAGTTTTCATATACCCGGTCTGCACTCAAACCCACCAATTCTGGCGGTGACGGGTGATCCCAAAATAGAACAGATGAGGGAAATGAAACCTGCCGAGGAAGAAATTACTAAGGCAGAACTGTATGAGACTAAACAAGGGGCTGATGAACCTACTCTGGATTATATCCGCAGATGAAAGGACCTTTCTGCCAGATGTCGACACCCGCCAAACCAAGAGGGGGCTGTCCAGATATGCAAGCGCAACCTGAAATAGAAATATTAACAAGGTTGATTGGCATCGAAGTCAAGTCCTTTGATCTCCCGAATGAGATTGTGGCTGATATTGAGGCCTTTGTGACAAAATATTGCCCGGCCGCTACCTCCCTAAGTCAAAAGAACAAGCCTGCCAGTGAACAACTGATGCATAAATATATTCACATTGCCAATTTTCAAAGCTTTCGAGAAACGAAGGAAGAAAGCAAAGAAGGCAGCTATCTCTTCGTCGGCAAAGACTGGCGAGCTAGGCCATTCCCTAAGAAGCAAAATGACTAAACCCTACTCCTTTCCTAAGGAAAAGACTCGGGCCCTGTTCGAGTGGGTCACCCACTACAACAAGGATACATTCCCGGCCCCAAAGAAGCCCGGTGATGCTACAAGAATATGACACCCCGCTCTGGTGCAGATGTATGCCAAAAAAGAGAAAAAAAATGATGATGGTGAAGGGTGCCAATGATACCCCTTCCTTGGGGGCAGACGCCCACGCATAAAAAAAATGATGGGTGCAGATGATGCCCCGTCCTGAGGGCAGATGTATTAACAAAAAAAATAATGATGATTATGAGATGATGGAAGTTCCAAATAGTACCCCATCCCGGGGGCAGATGTATGCCAAACAATGAGAAATATTGATGGTATCCCGTTCTTGGGGCAAATGTATGCCAAAAGAATGTTGGAAGACGCACATGGTTCCCCACTCTAGGGGTAAATATATGAAATCTCAATGGCGGCATGCATGGCCGTTGCTGGATATGTTCACCCCTTTAAGAGGGCAATGATCACTTATGGGAATGATGAATAAAATTGGAGCATTGACCTTTCAAGGGCCATCCTCTCGCAGACTCTTACACTGCACGTCTGCTGCTGATGTCAGGGACTATCCAAATGATGAAACCCCAGATGACAATGAACAATAAAGGATGGATCAATGAAGAATGATGGAAGTTCGCCTAACCACCGGCGTTCAGGCCGATAGATGCCCGATGAGCCTCTGGAGTGCCAGAGATGTCTAACCTTCGGCATTCGACAGGATAGATGTTCCCAAACATCAATCGCCAGCATGCCAACCAAAAGAAGTCAAAACTCTAGCTGTCGGCACCCAAGCAGACATGCGTCAGATGTTCAGCTGATCGGAGCCCAAGCCGACAGATGTTCTGCTAACCAAGGCTCAGGCCAACAGATGTTAAATACTCAGGCGACGATGTTCGTGCTGACAAATGATTCAACAAGTATTCAAAGGGGGTAGATATCCCACCATCGGCATCTCAGCCGACATATGTCAAGCATTCAGCCATCGGCACCCTGGCCGATAGATGCCCGATGATCCTCTGGAGTGCCAGAGATGTCTAGCCATCAGCATTCGATATGACAGATGCTCATAAATTTGCCAGTATGGCCAGCTAAGAGAACTCAAAATTCTAGCTATGTGCGCTCAGGCAAATAGATATTCTACCATCGGCACTCAAGCCGACCAATGTGCAAAGATTGCCAAAGAAAAGTCAACAGAATCAGTGATATGCAAAGATGTAGATATCCAGCTGATCAGAGCCACATTAAACGATGAGACTCACATTCCCAGCAAACGGCTTCGGGCCTGAGCTGCTATCCATAAATCAATTCAGACCTTTCGTCTGGATAGATTATGAAACTCTATTCCTTTGCGTTAATGTTAAACCCCACATTAACGATGAAACTCACATTTCCAGCAAACGGCTTTGGGCCCGAGCTGCCATCCATAAATCAATTCAGACCTTTCGTCTGGATAGATCATGAAACCCTATTCCTTTGCGTTTATGCCAAACCCCAACATTGACGATGAAGCATACATTCCCAGCAAACAACCTTTTCTTTGGTCTAGTGGCACTCCGCCCTTGCCAAGCTACCTCTTCCTTGGTCTAGCGGCACTCCGCCCTAACCGAGCTACCCCTCTTCCTTGGTCTAGCGGCGCTCCGCCCTAACCGAGTTACCCTTCTTCCTTGGTCTAGCAGCACTCCGCCCTAGCCGAGCTACCCTTCTTTCTTGGTCTAGCGGCGCTCCGCCCTAACCAAGCTACCCTCTTCCTTGGTCTAGCGGCACTCCGCCCTAGCCAAGCTACCCTCTCCTTTGTCTAGCGGCACCCCGCCCTAGCCAAGCTACCCTCTCCTTGGTCTAGCGGCACCCTGCCCTAGTCGAGCTACCTTTTTCTTGGATTAGCGGCACTCCGCCCTAACCAAGCTACCTCTTCCTTGGTCTAGTGGCACTCCATCCTAGCCAAGCTATCCCTTATCTTGGCCCGAGGCACTCCGCCCTCGTCGAGCTACGAGACTCTGCCCATCAAGCCTCACCGGGCTAGGCCCATAAACCTTTTCCCTCTTGCTCAAGGCACCCCGCCTTGGCCGGGCTCTCAAATGTTAATCCCAAGCCCCACCGGCGCTATAACATCATAGTCAAATCCATCAATAGTCCCGCCGGACAACACAGCCGACTATCTTGGCTCTTACAGCCTGCTATTCCGGCTCTTACAGCTTGCTATTCTGGCTCTTATAGCCTGCTACCTCCGGCTCCCGTAGCCTGCTACCTCTGGCTTCTACAGCTTGCTATCCTGGCTCTTACAGCCTGCTATTCCGGCTCTTACAGCTTGCTATCCTGGCTCTTACAGCCTGCTATTCCGGCTCTTACAGCTTGCTATTCTGGCTCCTATAGCCTGCTACCTCTGGCTCCCGTAGCCTGCTATCCTAGCTCTTATAGCCTGCTACCTCTGGCTTATTTAACCTGCTACCCTGGCCCCCACGGCCTGCTATCATCACTTTCCTGGATCCTGTTACCTCGGCCTTTATGGCTTGCTACCCTGCTATACCGACTTTTACGGTCTATTAACCTGCTACCTTGGCTTGCGCAGCCTGCTATCTCACCATCTCCGGGTCCTTGTGACCTGCTATTCTATTATCTTTCACTACCCATGAAATTCTCGGCCTTGACATGCCGTCAAAAGCCCTCTGTCTCGCTACCCTTGTGGCTTAAGCCTACTTCAACAATGACCATCATGTCCCACTGGGATGATGGCTACAACTCAATGACTTGGGCTCCCCTTGAAGCATGCTTCCCTCCTACCGCTAGATGATAAAACTCTATTCTTCTTTGCATTGGTGTCAACCCCACATCAATGATAAAACCCACATTTTCGGTGAACGGCTTCAGGCCTAAGCCGCTATACACCAACATCGGTTCAGACCTTCCGTCTGGATTAGATGATAAAACTTTATTCTTCTTTGCATTGGTGTCAACCCCACATCAATGATAAACCCACATTTTCGGCGAACGTTTCAGGCCTAAGCCGCTATACACCAACATCGATCCAGATCTTCCATCCGGATTAGATGATGAAATCCTATCCTTCTTTGCATTGGTGTTTACCTCACACCAACGATAAAACCCGCTCACCTTTTCGGCGAATGGCTTTAGGCCCGAGCTGTTACATACCAACATCAGTCCAGACCTCCCGTCTAGGTCAGGTGCATGCATGGGTTGTCTTCGACAGTCCGTCGAGGCAACATCAATTATGGATTGCTTCCAAGTCTGACATCCTACCAGGATCCGATATCCTATCTTCTGGCCTCTGACGTCCAGTCAAAGCCAGCTATCCTTGTTTGCGAGCGCAACGCCCTATCATATATTTCAAGTATCTCATTTTTCGGCTCGGCCGTCTCGGCCAAAGCCGCTATTACAATTCTTCGGCTATCTCTGCTTTCGATTTAGCCGTTCTGGCCAAAGCCGCCATCACAACTTGTCAGTCATCTAGTCTTTCGGCTTCGCCATTTCGGCCGAAGCTGCTATCATGATTTTCAAACTACTCTATCTGTCGGCTTAGCCATTCCGGCCAAAGCTGCTATCATAATTTTTGACCATTCTATCTTTCAGCTTAGCCATTCCGGCTAAGGCTGCTATTACAACTTCCAACTGCTTCATCCCTCGGCTTAGCCATTTTAGGCCAAAGCCTGCTGTCTCTAGCTCTCGTGGCCTGCTATTCCTTGCTTCTACAGCCTGCCGTCTCTAGCTCTCGTGGCCTACTATCCCTGGCTTCTACAGCCTGCTATCCTGGCTCTTATAGCCTGCTGTCTCTGGCTCTTGTAGCCTGCTATTCCTCGCTTCTATAGCTTGCTATCCTGGCTTTTGTAGCCTGCTATCTCTGGTTCCCGTAGCCTGCTATTCCCGAATTCTATAGCCTGCTAGCCTGGCTCTCGTGGCTTGCTATTCCTGGCTCCTACAACCTGCATTACCAGGTCCTATATCCTGCTATTCCTGGCTTCTACAGCCTACTATTCTGGCTCTTGTAGCCTGCTATCTCTGGCTCTCATAGCCTGTCATTCCTGGCTTCCACAGCCTGCTGTCCTAGCTTTTGTAGCCTGCTATCTCTGGTTCTCGTAGCCTGCTACTCTTGGCTTCTACAGTCTACTGTCCTGGCTTTTGTAGCCTGCTGTCGCTGGCTCTCGTAGTCTGCTATTCCCGGCTTCTACAGCTTTCTATCCTGGCTCTTATAGCTTGTTGTATCTGGCCCTCATAGTCTGCTATCATCTCATCCACACCCTTTCTTGGTCTAGTGGCACTCCGCCCTAGTCGAGCTACCCTTTCTTGGTCTAGTGGCGCTCCGCCCTAGCCGAGCTACTCTCATTCTCGGTCTAGTGGCACTCCGCCCTAGCCAAGCTACCCTCATTCTTGGTCTAGCGGCACTCCGCCCTAGTCGAGCTACCCTTTCTTGGTCTAGTGGCACTCCGCCCTAGCCGAGCTACTCTCATTCTCGGTCTAGTGGCACTCCGCGCTAGCCGAGCTACCCTCATTCTTGGTCTAGCGGCACTCCGCCCTAGTCGAGGTACCCTTTCTTGGTCTAGTGGCGCTCCGCCCTAGCCGAGCTACCCCATTCTTGGTCTAGTGGCACTCCGCCCTAGCCAAGCTACCCTCTTCTTGGTCTAGCGGCACTCCGCCCTAGCCGAGCTACTCTCATTCTTGGTCTAGTGGCACTCCGCCCTAGCCAAGCTACCCTCTTCTTGGTCTAGCGGCACTCCGCCCTAGCCGAGCTACCCTCATTCTTGGTCTAGCGGCATTCCGCCCTAGCCGAGCTACCCATTCCTCGGTTAGCGGCACTCCGCCCTAATCGGGCCACTTCATCTTGGTCAATGGCACTCCGCCCTGATCGAGCAGCCACTCCTTACACGGATTAATGGCATTCCAATCTGTCACCCTCTAAAAGAGAGAAAAAAAATGAGAAAAGAAAAATGGGGTTAAAAATAGAGATACCCCGCCAGTCTTGTTCAGGCATTCTGAGCAAGGGAAAAAATGGCCAAACCCAGCTGTGGTGAAAACCCGAAAGGGTACTGCAGGCAAAATCGGGTACCCCGCCACGTGAAAACCCGAAAGGGCGCATGGGCAAAAGCAAGAGGGGGCTGGCTCCGGTGAAAACCCGAAAGGGCACTTGGGTCAGTAATGTGGTAATCCCAAAGAAAGCCTCATCTCCCACCATAAAACTCCTATTGATCAACCGGCGCCTTGCCCGATCAACGATGAAACACTATCCAGCTTAGACCTCACGTCTATCCTGATGAAATCTATGAAATTTCCTTGCATCGTATAAGCCCAATACCGATGATGAAACTTCTATTCGTCGACAGGCATATTACCCGATCGATGATGAAACCTTGTCCGATTTAGACCTTACGCCTATTCCGACTAGACTTGCATGTCTCTTTATGTCCCCCCGTGATGAAACCTGCTGTTGATTGATTGGCACACTGCCCGATCAGCGATGAAACCTATCCAGTTTAGACCCTACGTCTATCCTGATGAAACCTATGAAATCCTTGCATTGGTATAAACCCAATACTGATGATGAAACCTGCTGTTGATTGATTGGCACACTGCCCGATCAGCGATGAAACCTATCCAGTTTAGACCCTACGTCTATCCTGATGAAACCTTTGAAATCCTTGCATTGGTATAAACCCAATACCGATGATGAAACCTGCTGTTGATCGATCGGCACATTGCCCGATCAATGATGAAACCTATCCAGTTTAGACCTTATGTCTATCCTGATGAAACCAATAAAATCCTTGCGTTGGTATAGACCCAATACCAATGATAAAAGTAGCTACTAATGGGGTGGCCCGTAGCCTGAGCAATGCTGAAGCCCGTCCGGGGTAGATCTCCGTCTGCTCTGATGAAAATGCTACACCCATTCTCAAATCGACCAGGACCTTCCGTCCGGATAGATGATAAAACCTCATCCCTTTGCGTTAATGTTAAATCCCACATTAATGATGAAACCTACATTTTCAGCGAATGGCTTCGTGCTTAAGCTGCTACACACATTCTCGAGCCAATCCGGACCTTCTGTCTGGATGGATGATGAAATCCCATTCCCTTGCGTTGATGGCAACCCCCACATCAACGATACAGCCATGCTCCCGGCGAACGGCTTCACGCCTAAGCCACAAAACACACTCAAGTCGACCCAGGCCTTCCGCCTAGGCAGACAATGAAAACCTTATGTCCCTTGCATTGGTGTCAGCACCCACATCAATGATGATACATACACAAGTTGAGCACATGGCTTAACAATTTACGAAGCTAAAGTCCCAATAAAAAAGAAAAGAAGAGACAAAATGGGGTTAAAAATAGAGATACCCCGCCAGTCTTGTTCAGATACTCTGAACAAGGGCAAAAATGGCCAAAACCCAGCTGTGGTGAAAACCTGAAAGGGCACTACAGGCAAAATCGGGTACCCTGCCACGTGAAAACCCGAAAGGGCGCGTGGACAAAAGCAAGAGGGGGCTGGCTCCAGTGAAAACCCGAAAGGGCACTTGGGTCAGTAATGTGGTAATTCAAAGTTCCATGCCAACAGGCACGCTGCCTTTACCTCCCCTTCACTGATGAAGCCTTCCGTCGGTCATCTGGCTCTGTGCCCCACCGATGATAAAGCCTTCCCGGGGTAGACCTTACGTTTACCCTGATGAAATCTACATACTCTCTTTCGAATGTCCCACCAACAATGAAACCCATCACCATTCTGATAAAGCCTGTCCAGCTCAGACCTCACGTCTGTCCTGATGAAACTCCTAAACCTTCCCTTGATCGAGCGGCTCCTGGCCCGGTCAACGATGAAACCCTACCAGGATAGACCCTACGCTTATCCTGATGAAACCCATGCATTTCTTTGCAAAGTCCCACCCGCGATAAAGCCCACTGGAATAGACCTTACGTCTATCCTGACGAGTCCTACGCCTCTACCTACGTCCCACTGTTTCGATTGGCACCCTGCCCGATCAATGATGAAACCCTGCCAGTTTAGACCTTCGTCTATTCTGATGAAACTTATGAATCCCTTTGCATCGATATAAACCCAATATCGATGATGAAACCAACTGTTGATCGACTGGCACCCTGCCCGATCAATGATGAAACCCTATCCAGTTTAGACCTTTCGTCTATTCTGATGAAACTTATAAATCCTTTGCATCGATATAAACCCAATGTCGATGATGAAACCAACTGTTGATCGATCGGCACCCTGCCCGATCAATGATGAAACCCTATCCAGGTTAGACCTTTCGTCTATTCTGATGAAACTTATAAATCCCTTTACATCGATATAAACCCAATATCGATGATGAAACCAACTGTTGATCGACCGGCACCTCGCCCGATCAATGATGAAACCCTGCCAGTTTAGGCCTTTCGTCTATTCTGATGAAACTCATGAAACTCTTTTTACATCGATATAAACCCAATATCGATGATGAAACCAATTATTGATCAACCGGCACCCCGCCCGATCAATGATGAAACCCTGTCCAGTTTAGACCTTACGTCTATTCTGATGAAACTTATAAATCCCTTTGCATCGATATAAACCCAATATCGATGATGAAACCAACTGTTGATCGATTGGCACCTTGCCCGATCAATGATGAAACCCTACCCAGTTTAGACCTTGCGTCTATTCTAAAATCCCCCTTGCATCGATATAAGCTCAATATCGATGATGAAGTCAACCGTTGGCTGATCGGTACATCGCCCGGCCAATGATACAATCTGTCCAGTTCGTGCTTTATGTCCGTTCTGATGAAAACCCCATATCCTTTTTCAAAGTCCCACCTGCTATAACCTCTACCCAGTTTAGACCTTTCGTCTATTCTGATGAAACTTAAACTCCTCCTTGCGTCGATATAAACCCAATATCGATGATGAAACCAGCTGTTGATCGACTAGCACCTCGCCCGATCAATGATGAAACCCTGCCAGTTTAGACCTTTCGTCTATTCTGATGAAACTCATGAAACTCTTTTTGCATCGATATAAACCCAATATCGATGATGAAACCAATTGTTGATCGACCGGCACCTCGCCCGATCAATGATGAAACCCTACTAGGATAGACCTCTCATCTACACTCCCGCGTGATGCCATGGCCTAAAAGCATGTCTTCCGTTGACCAACAAGGCCAGCAAAGGTAGTCCCGACGGGCACCAACACGCGGTGGAGCGAGTCCCCCATTCTCTCCCTGAGAGGATGGACACTCTCCTGCTGAACACGGGCCATCCGCATAAAGGCTGCTGAGACCACTACTCTTCCATACGAAGGAAATAACAACACATGAAGAAGATGTTCAGCCACCCGGAGCTTCAATCCGGCAGATGTTCAGCCACCCGGAGCTTCAATCCGGCAGATGTTCAGCCAGCCAGAGCTACAATCCGGCAGATGTTCAGCCAGCCAGAGCTGCAATCCGGCAGATGTTCAGCCAGCCAGAGCTGCAATCTGCCAGATGGTCAGCCAATCGGGGCTTAAAACTGATAGATGCAAGATGTACAGCCGATCGGGGCTCAAAACTGACAGATGCCAGATGGTCAGCCAATCAGGGTTTGAAGCCGATAGAAGTCAAATGTGCCTTTGATCGGGGCCTAAAATTGACAGATGTCAGATGTGCCAGTTGATCGGGATCCAAGCCAATAGATGTTCAACTGATCGAGGCTCAAGCCAAGAAGATCATGCCAGGATGAAATCCCAATATGGGGATACTGCCAAGCTATAACTGAAAGAATGAGTCGATAGCATTGAGCTAAAGATGCACCTGCAGACACCGTGTCGCTCCTCCTGTGCTCACGCCATCCGCAGGTGGGGGGCATTTATTGACGCCTGAAAAATGAGCAAGGGCAGAGACAAAATTAAAAGAGGATTAGACAAGCAACGGAAGATTACTGGTGAAGCTCATCAACCATCTACCTGGCTAAAGCCTTTTCCGGCCAAGCCGATGTCCGGTGTCGTCATCAACGAGACGGCAGCACTGATGAAGTAGCAGTCGCCTGACTGATGAGACCTCCTACCATATTTTAATAAGAGCTGTATTGCTGCCCTGCCCAAGAATCTACAGATGACATGCCAGAGTGAGTCAGATGTTGACTTATTGACAGATGAGGCAGGAGCAAAGATAAAGATGAAGCCAGAACCAGCAAATGAAGATTGTAAAGGCTTTTGCAAAGTCAAAACGAAAGAGGAACCATCTCCATGGGTGATATACCGGGCTGAAGTCTTCTCAGAAAGCTGATGTCCGGTCTTGTCACCGTTCGGGTGACGATGCTAATGAAACGATGTCCGGCTTTGTCATCATTCAGGTGGCGATGTCGATGAAACCCGAGTCTACAGACTGATGAAGATCTATGAATTATCTCAATAGAAGCTATGTCACCAGTAGAGGGCCTTCCTCGGTTCTGGAAAATATATTTGAAGAATTAAGAGAGGTCGAGGTGCATATGAAGTTTAAAAGCCCTAAATGGGCCTGCCAAATGAGCTCCAGAGAATGGCGCCGAGAGACCCTCACCAGGACCCAAAACCGGCGCCGGGAAGCCTCCATCGACCATGCGCGCCGAGATATGCCAGCCGGGAAAACACTCAGCAGGGGCTATAAAACCCCCTTTTCTCGGTGGACAAAAGAGGAGGAGAGGATAGAACCGATCAAAAAAGGGAGAGGAGAATAGAATAGAGGGGCACCAGAAGAGATAGAAGGGCTTCGAAAAAAAAAGAAAGAGAGAAGAGACCAAGAGAGAGAGAGGGCCTCCTCCGCTGAAAAAGAGAGAAGAGATCAAAGAGAAAGAGAAGAAGAAGAAGCTCCAGGTGGGCAAGCAGCTGGGGGAGGGAGAGGAGTCAATGCTCCGCCCTCCCCCCCTATGTTTTCTTTTCTTATGAGTTCTTTTCTTCTTCATGTAATTTCACGAGTTTATCTCGATGCATCGGATGTAGCCGGGATGTCCTGGCCTCTGTCTTATCCCCTTTCCCTCACTCCCTCCCGGTGATCGGTGAGTCTTGGAATGATGTACTGCTCCTGCTTTCTTACTATGTATCTCTCCCGAGGAATGTCGTCGAATGAATAAACATGATGGGCTACAGTTTATGCCTGCTTTTGATTCCTCTGAAGCTCTATCATCATTCTTCATGTTTCTTGTCTTCTCTCAGACTAGTAGCATGCTGATCCCCCTCCCCCAGTGAATTAACAATCTGCCGATCCGTCTGTTTCTTTTTAAAAGCACTATCCATGCTTATCCCAGAGCCCGGGACAGACTATCCCTTGGCGTCCGGGATAAAGCCGTGCTATGCGATGATCGAAGATCATGAGATTCCGGAGTTATAAATGCTTATGCTCTATCTACAGGCATTGTTGAAATCACCTATGGGGCCAGGGGCGGCCATCTCTTGGCTCCCAGGTGACCAAAGACGCCAGCAAATGATCCCCCGAGGGTCCATAATATATGACGATTCAGAGCCCTCCCTTCAGTAATTGGCTTCTCCGATCCTCGTCCACTCAACCCCTCATTGATGAGATTGAACCCCTGCCTAATCAAACCTTAGCAGTCACTAAGCCCGCAATCTTCCAGATCCCTCCAGTCTAACTGAAAATCCAAGAAAAACTCAAAACAGAGCTCCGTAAAGCCCTGAAACCCGCGACCCTTTAACCTTCCCGGCGTGCAAATTTCCCCGCCGAGAGCCAAGCCGCCGAGATGCCTCCCGTTTCTTCCCCTTCAGCTAAACGACAAACCCCATCTAAACCCCTTCCACATGAACCTCCCAGCCCATAACCTCCCGGCGCCGGCTTCCCGGCGCGGTAATGAGCGCGCCGGGAAGCTCCATGCCGAGAGCCTCCCCCCTTTAATCAAGCCGCGCCGAGAGCCTCTCTCTGTTGGCCAAGCCCCCGCCGAGACCTCCTTGATTGGTCAAGAAGTCCACGCCGAGACCTCCCCCCTTTGGCCAATATAAAGCCACGCCGAGAGCCATCTTCTTGCCAATGAAAACCATGCCGAGAGCCCCTCCTTTGTCCACCCTTTTGGCCTCTTCGTCCACTTATCCTGGGGCGTTCTTGAGTCGTCATATGTACCCCAGGAGATAAATTAACTGGGGATTGACCTCCCCTACATTCTGAGGCCCCTAACAGGATTCACATGCAACCCCGTGGGTCTGACGAACCCTGTCTCTACATGAGTTTCGTCAGTCTCCGAGAAGGGGAATAGTGACCGATGCCAGAGACATGGATAGTCTCTTCGAGCCTTAGTGCTCACTCATTTTTCGGCTTTCATCCCGGCACTCCGTGGATGTCAGTCTATACCACTTTCTGGCAAATGCTCGGTCCAAGGGAGGTGCTGCCAAAATTCTCTCAGGAAGACGAAAGTCGACATCAGGTTGTCCCCCGGGCTCTGCATGATAATGGTGACAGGGTTTCCCTCGACCCTAGCCTTCCTAAATCCCTCTTCTATCCGGATGCTCCTGTAAAGCCCAAATCTAATCCAGCTCAGATTTGATGAACTGATCCACTTTGACTTCACAGAACCTATCTGGCTCGTCCTGAATCGCCAAGAAACCCAAAATAGAGCCTCCGGAACCCCTTTCGGGTCCTCACGGCGCCAGAACACCAACACTCTCTCGGCGCCATGGCTCCCGGCGCGGCCCTGAGCACGCCGGGAACCCTCACGCCGAGAACCCCCCTGGCCCTCTTGTCAGCGCGCCGAGAGCTCCCCCTCCTCTTCAGCCATGCCGAGACCCCCCTATTCCTCACGCCGATAAGCCCTATCAGAAGCGCGCCGGGAACCTCCTCCACCATCTCCCCTTCGCGCCGAGAAGCTCTCCAGTTGGCGCGCCGGGAACCCTGGCCATTTTGCCTTCGCGCCGGGAACCTATGTACACTTGAACTGCATTGATAGCCTACCCCAAATTTTATTACTGGGCCTTCAATCCAAATTTTGTTCCGGGGGCTCCGCCCCCGGAAACCCCCGCAAGGGGCGCTGCCCCCTTGACCCCCGCGACCTGACCGGGCAGTCGATCCCCGACCTGACCGCGCAGGTCGATCCGCGTGTGAGGGCGCAACATTGAGCGTTCGCTCACTTTCCGTCGTCCCGCATCGGGTTCATGAATAACCCCTTTAGCTCGGGAGGGCTCTGCCACTGCATGAGTTCCGCCGGCTTCTACAGGGAATATCAAACATTGCCCCATGGCAGATATGCGGTTCGGGAAGTTCAACACTTCTCTCTCTTGGCTTTCATCCCGACACTCCGTGGGTGATAGCCTATTTCCCCCTGGGCATGATCCAGATAAAGGGGAAATGCTGCCGAAATATCGATCGATGTTTTGAACCCCCATCATGGCCACGGCCCAGTCTGCCTATGACTGAAATTTTCCCTTCCCCCCTAAGCCCGGTCGTTGAACCACTGACTTAACGATATCATATGTTTCTATGGTTGATGTAATTATCTTGCCCGCCTTCCTGGCTCCGGTATGAAGTTCCATTTGCGCACATGAATATATTTTTGCCTCTCGAGGCCTCCTATTTTGGCGTTTAATCAAGGGTTGTCCTTCCTTGGAAGGGCGTAATTAACGTCGTAGCCTTTATGGTATGGCGGACTTCTGGTCCCGACTCGGACTTCACAATCGACTGACCAAGTCAGATCGAGCGCAAAATAAGATCGTCACTCCGGTGTCTGGCACGCCTAATAAATCAAAAATCCAAAAAAATAAAATAAAACATAAAAGACGAAGAAGAGAAAAATGTGTCGAACAGTCCACTGTCCCCAACCACGTGTGCACACACAGACCACGCGTCCTAGGTCTGGCCCTCTGACCGGTTTTCCCCTGGCACTGGACTCTGATGTCACGAGGGGCCCGACGGTAACCAGTCTAAAACCATCCTCAGGGTACGCCCGTACACCACTCCCTGGTGCGACCAGCACACGCGTACTGATAGGCTACGACTAGTGGAGGGTCACAAAGGAGTAGACTCTCGAGTCAACGGAAAATAACGTCCGAATCCGACAACGTGTGGGAATCACCCCACGCACCAGCCCCGTCGCACGGTGGCCACAGTTGGAGTAACAAAAAAACGGGGTTGCCACCCTCATGGGGCAACCAGGCATGTGACGGTCCACCCTAGGGCCGTCACAAGCAAGTAACGGTCTAGGCGAGACCGTTACATGCGCCTAACGGTTCAAAACAGACCGTCACACGGTCAGAGGGGAAAGGGATGTAACGGCCTAGTCCAGGCGCGTTACAAGCATGTAACGCGCTTGGCCCCATGCGTTACACACCCCCACGCTCCCAAAGCCAAAAGGGATGTAACGGCCCAGCCCCGGCGCGTCACACGCATGTAACGCGCTTGGCCCAGCGGGTTACATGGCCCTCACACTTGGGGTGAAAACAGGAAGTAACGCGCCTGCCCCAGCGCGTTACACGCATGTAACGCGCCTAGCCCGGTGCGTTACATGGCCTGACCCCCAACGGTCACAAACCAACGGTCGAAAGCCCCTGACGGCCCTACCCAAGCGCGTCATAGGCAAATGGCGGTCTATCGTGAGGCCGTTACAGCCCCCGACCCCCAAAAACACTACTCAGGAATGTAACGCACCCCTCTAGGGGCGTCACAAGCATGTGACGGTCACTGGAGTGACCGTTACACACTCCCGAGCACGCTACGGCGGGAAAACCCCAAAACTTCGACCACGCCCCCATGCCTCCACCGGAGAGGGGGGGAACAAAGGGGAAGACCCCTGGGGACCCCTAGCATGCATCTTAGCCATCCAAATATGAAATAGCGGGCTAAAACCATAGATCGGGCGAGCTCTCCCCAAATCATGGAAAACCCCAAACCCGCTCAATCAAGCCCCTCTCGGCCTCCCCGCGGCCTACAAACCACGGAAATGAACGGCAAGAGGCTAAGGAACGTCATCCTACCTCAATGGAGCGAATGCTCCGCCGGATCGTCCGCGAACGCAAGAAATCGCTTTAGAAAACCCTCGTCCTTCAAGCTTCCCGCGAGCACCGCACGCCCCCACGATCGCCTCGCCGCCGCCCACGTCACCGCGCCGTCGCCCCGCCGGCGTCTGCAGCCGGAGAGGGGTCCGCCGCGGTCAACCGGGAGGAAGAGAGGGAGAGGGAGAGGGTTACGGTGGAGGAGGAAGGAGGAAGAAGAAGAAGAAGAAGAAGAAGAAGAGGGTGGGGGAGAGAGAGAAAATAGGGGCGTTTTATAGAAAATTCAAAAATTCCAAAAAATTAAAAAAAAATAGAAAATTACACCCCCGCGATCCTCGGAATGCACCGATCGCAACGGTACCACTCGTGCCCAGGTGAACGGCCCGGTTCACCCGCAGCGAGCTTCCGAAGTAAAAGTCGAAACACATACCGGAAATCGGAAAACACACACGGAAAAGCCGCGGAATATCTCCGGGCCTCCGAAACAACTCCGGATCGCGTCGATCCGAACACGAAAGATGTCCGAAACGAAATTTCGGACACAACAGAGCCGGACACTCCGAAAACCAAATCCGGGACCCACGAAGAAAGGATCCGAAAGGTCTGGGATATTACAACAGCAGTGTCCCCCCTTACTCGACGGAGTCGAGTTCCAGCCACCCCGGGAGGGTTGGTGGGGACACCGGGTCCACTACCGGGCCCAATGCTTGGAGCCGACGCCGCACCGCCACTGCACCGAGCTTGTGGCTCGGAGATCCTTCCTGAAGACTCGGCTTATGGCTATGGTAGTATATTACGTATTGAGTATATGTATTTGTGTGTATGTATATAAGTATTCCTACATGTATTTTTACTTTCATCTTATTAGGCTAGTCATAGTAAAATAACATGTGTGTAATTAGTGTATTTTATTTGATTAAAACTCACAAGTCAAAGTGAGGTGGGTGGGTTTTGTTTTATTAGGCTAGGATATAAACACAATTAGTGGAAGTTAGATGGTATCTATGTTATGGCTTTCTTTCCTATATAAGGAGGCCAAGGGATGTGTTACGAGACATGAATGAAAAGAATTGAATGAAAACTTGTTTGTGTGTGTAAGAGCTCTCCCTCTCTTGCATTTTCCTTCCCTCTTTCTCCTTCTGAGTTTGAGTGTCGCCCGGTGTGAGACCGTCCGGCGTGAGGCCGAGCTGCGCGAGGTAGCAAGTTATCCGTCATGTTCGTGATATCGGAGTGCCGTCGATCCTGCCCCCGACGCCGTCCCGCGTCACCAAGAAGGCCATATAAAGAGAGATTGTTCGGTGTGAAAGGAGGACACAAAGTTGCGGAAGGAGAAGGAAGATACATCACCTGTCGGGATAGTTGTTGAAGACATTGAGGGAGATATGATCTTCTGCTCAACATTTGCAGGTGAGGGAGAGTCAATTTGGATTTTAGATTCTAGTTGCGTGGTTTATATGTGTTCAGACAGGGAACAATTTAGCACATATCAAGCATGTGACGGTGGCTCGATCTAGTTGACAAATGATATGGAGTGCACAGTTGCCAGAGTAGGATCGGTGCGGGTTCGCATATTTGATGGAATGGTGCATATACTGACAGAGGTCTGACATGTGTCAAATCTGAAGAAGAACTTGATCTCACTAAGAGTCTTGGATTCAAAAGGTTATCAATGCACTCTTAAATGTAGAGCTCTTAGAGCATGCAGAGGAGCATATGTTATATTGCAAGGACAGATGATGAACGGCGTGTACAAGCTCGTAAGGAGGGTCGACACAGGCGTGGCTCGAGCAAGTGTCCTAAACTAGTAGTACAAATCAGCAGAGGACTTGGTATGCTGATGGTGAAGCATGAAGGAAGTGGGTCACTTTCGATTCGGATATCGATAGTGGTCATGGTCTCTCATGTCGATCGAGAGAGGTGGGCATATATCGAGACGTGAAGTGGTATTGAGTTGTGCGAGGCACCTAGCTGGGGTGTAGGCATATGGGTATAAGATGCAAGACTGATGCATAGGTTGTGGATTTGGCACCAAGTTGATCTTCAGGTGGCTTACGGATTCAAGCCAAAATGAAGATTTGTTAAGGTGTCTTGATCTACAAGTAAGTAGAATTAGAGTTGGACTCTATGTTGGAGTCTATCTGGGACTCTGGGTAGACATTAGGAGGCAATCCTAATGAGATTAGGAGACTACTAAGAGTCTTCTATAAATGCGGTTGTAATCTCAGGGGTGGATAGATCGGAAGGCATCGGATATCCAAGTGACACTAGGGAGAAGGTATAGTTCTTTTTCATAGTGAAAAGAGTAGTTCATTCAAATCTCTTTCTTATAGGGTGTTTGGGAGTACTTTTTTTTAGAACTCTTTCTATCTCAAAAATTATGTTGTGTTAATTTTTAATTTAAATTTTAAAATTAATAAAAATTGATAACATCTGTTTGGTAAAAATGATATAATTTTTAAAATTTATATAGAATTGTTTGGCATCTCGGAGGGGGGAGCTGGAGGGAGGGGAGGAGGCCGCGCAGGGGGGAGCCGGAGCCGGAGGGGAACCGGACGGAGGGGGAGGGGGCTTCGCAGGGGGGGAGCCGGAGCCGGAGGGGAACCGGACGGAGGGGGAGGAGGCTTCGCAGGGGGGGAGCCGGAGCCGGAGGGGAACCAGACGGAGGGGGAGGGGGCTGCGCAGGGGGGGAGCCGGACCGGGGGGGAGGGGGAGGGGGGCTGCGCAGGGGGCGCCGGGGAGGTGAGGGGGGCCGCCGGGGAGGGGAAGGGGAGGGGGGGTGCGCAGGGGGCGCCGGGGAGGTGAGGGTGGCCACAGGGGAGGGGGAGGGGGGCTGCGCAGGGGGCGCCGGTGAGGGGGGGGGTTCGCCGGGGAGGTGAGGGGAGGGGGGCTGCGCAGGGGGCGCCGGGGAGGTGAGGGGGAGGGGGGCCGGGGGGGAGGGTGGTCGCAGGGGACGGGGAAGGGGGGCTGCAGGGGGGCGGGGGAGGGGAAGTCTATGAGACGTGGTTGGTGTTTTAAAAAAAAAATGGTCCAGATTTATTTATTTTTTTAGGAAGATTTACATAGGCTGAGATTCTCTCCCTAAAATTTAAGAGAGGATCACCAAACAAGGTTAAAAGATCTATTACTCTCTTTTTTAAATTTGAAAGAAAAAAGAGGTAAAAAAGAGTAACCAAACACCCCATTATTTTTTGTCGTGGTGTGAGTTTGTGTATATGATCGTTGTCTCACTGGTGTCCTGATCCTAAGGAGTCGAGTATTCTTATATTCAACCTCGGGTCGTTTAGTGATTTGGGGTTAAAATTTTATTCAAACTTGTTCATTTACTTAGTCAAACGAGCTAAATCAAACATTTATCGGGCATGTTCACACGTTGTTCATCGAGCATATCTATTCGCTTGCACCCCTATCCCTAATGAATTATCCTCTGATTTTCCCCTAGTATCTCAGGTATTACCAATGAAATAGAAGGCCACATGTACCTCTATTCACCACACCACTAAAATTATCCAAGTGAGAGAGTAGATCATATTAAATTGTTAGAAGCAAACTGAAGTACAAAATCAAGACCATTAGTTGTTGTTGTTGTAGTTGGACTAAATTCAACAAGACCTAAAAGAAGAGTTAAACTTCTTAGTTATTGTTGTAATTGGGATGAATTCAGACAGTCTTCAATCGTGACTCAATCAAACTTAAGGAATTTGACACTACGAGAGTATACTTGAATTCTGCATCGAACCACAGCAGATGAGGATAACATTCCCCCCTCCTCCACACACACACATATACACAAACACACACAACACAAACATAAATGAAATATTAGCAATTCTTAGCCTTTTTATAGTTTCAGAAATGGGAGTTTTTAGGATCACAGCCGACTCACCACCTCTCATACTTCATACTCGGTCTTCCCTGAATCATATATCCGTAGACCATCGGCTACTCGGAATCCGACGACAAATGCCTACGTCAATACTCCTTGGGATTTGTTAAAAACCTTAGATTCGTCACATTTCCGTTACCCAACGAATGCCAATCTCAATACTCCTTGGGATTGTTAGAAACCTTAGATTCGTCACATTTCCGTTACCCAACGAGGTTGGATGGGACGGACACGCCCAAACCAACCAACCCCCCCCCCTCACAACACACATGACACGTACACAGGTGCTTCTTTCGGGCTCTCCTTGATAACGGGTTAAGTCTGAATAAGATAACTTAATCAAGATTAAAGTTAATCGATCTCGATTAAGATTAAAGGTCAAGTGAATTATCCCAAGTAAATCCTTCTCCTCTAATCTATTTCGTTGTCAAATTCGCTCTTAAAACTCACCGGAGTCGTTGACGAGTGAACAGTGTCTTACAACGGGAAAACCCCACCCACCTATTTCCCGTGACCCCCAACGGCTATATCGCACCACGTTCCCAACCCCTTTATTTTACCCTTTTTATTAAAAAAAAAACCCACCGACCAAACCCCCAACGGTCGCCCCCCACACCCCCGCTCTCCTCAGTAGCCAACCTAAAACCGGACTCCCCATTCCCCTCCTTCCACACCCAAACCAACTCTCTCTCTCTCGCTCGCTCGCTCGCTCGCTCGCTCGATCGCAATGGCGGCTTCCGAGCCCACGGCCTGCAAGGTACAGCACGTAACGAAGGCGTCCTCCGACGAGCTCCTCCGCAAGTTCGCCGACTCGGAGCCCGCCAAGGCCTCGCCCAAGAAGACCCAGCTGATGATGCTGGCGCCGCTGGCGCGCAGGAAGAAGCCGCCGTCGAGGCGGATGCCGCGCGCCAGGGACTACAGCTACGGAGGGGACGGCGGCGCCGAGGGGCTGGCCGAGTGGAAGGCCCTCCTCCAGCACCCGTCGTCCCGCCGGGCGGCGCTCCTCCGCCGGATCGGGGTCGCGGCGGGCAGATCGGAGCTCAGCGCCAGGGAGATCGCGGGCGTCGGCTTCCTCCTGGCTGCGCTGCAAAAGGTACTGATACCAACACCCGGTGCACACACACACACACAGATTTCTTTTCTGGATCGATCGGCCCTACTACTACATCTCTCCTCCCTGGGTTCGGTTTCGTGGTCCCTCTTCTTTCCTCCCTCCTAGCTTTTTCTTATTGTTTCTGGTTCCGAACTTCGTCGCGTGGCAGACATGGCGGAAGACGGTGGAGGGGGCGTCGAGGATGCTGGTGGAGAAGCACTGCAACCGGCACGTCCGCCTCATCAGTGACATGGGTTTAGACACTTCATGGTAGCTCCCTACCTGCCTGGGATCCGGATCCCACTACATGGAGCCCGTTGGCGCCTCTTCTTCTTCTTCTGTTCTCTTCTCCTCTTCTTTCTTATTTACCTATTCTTTGTTTTTTTCTAAGAAACAAATATCTCTAGCACATCTAGAGCAATCTGTAGTTTATCATCTCCGTCTTCAGAAATGGACAAGACCACATGATATCTTTGTTTAGAAAGGAAAGAGTTGGATGCAAATCAAACAGCAATCATACCTGATTGCATCAGGAGCGCAGCACAATCAAGCAGACGATGCTGTCATGCCACTTCCACTGATGTGTGTTGCAAGCTCTTCTTTTCTTGTTGTGGAAATGCTCGCGAATGCCTTTTCAAACCCGAGCTGTGGCTCTTCTTTTTTCTGGTTGAGGGGATGCCTGTGAATTGTGATGTGAACGTCTTTTTTTAACACCGAGATGTAGTTCTTCTCTGGTGGAGAGATGCATGCTTGTTTGCGTCGTCAACTGGAGGTGTCCGTCAATTTTTTTAAACTTTTCCCTCGTTCACTCTCTTTAAAGGAATGAATTGGTGGTCATGTTCTTAGTCAAACAACATTTGATGTAGGATAGGCATTTGGACTTGATTGGATTTTTTTCCAGTTATAAATCATCACCATACCTAGCAAACATCGAAATAAACCGTCCTTTAAACCATTGCGTCGTACAAATGAGTTCTAGGAATCAGATCCCCCCTCCAGATTCGTTCTCCAGGAGATGTCAATGTTTCCATTGTGCAAATAGAAGTGGGAGATCAGTCTGGGGATGAGAAACAAATACCTGTGCTCTCCTTTTTTTCTCGTTGTCAGGGGTGGCACAGTTTGCATGAACTAACCGGAAATATTAGGCTTCTGCTTCAGACTTCATTATATGAAAGGCTCTGCATTGCTCCCCTCAGGTTTACAATGAAGATTAAAAGCAGCTGCTTTCCATGTTTAATTATGCTCAGCATGACATAGATTACGAAGAAAATATATTAATTGGACAGCGACAATGTATGTACAGTGGACCCTAAACTACGTGCTTGCTTTCTACTTCCACACCTTGATTGCACCATCTCGACTACCTGATATCAAGAGTCTTTGGTTCAGCTTGACAGTTGCCATGGAAAGTACCGAGTCCCGATGGCAGCCGGCAGAGTCGGTGGCAGCCACGGCGAGCAGAGCCTTCTGGGTTAACTTGAGTGCTGCTGGTCGCTTGCTTGTCTCCTGACACACAAGCAACAGTATGAAACTCGTCAGACATAGTAAACAGAAACTGAACAACTTATAGAACCCAATTACTTGTGCTACATTCAGGTAACACTCCAGAGAGAGTTCGAAAGGGTAAAAACATGGAATTCTCTATAAGGGCGCATCCACTAGGATGCTTAAATTTGCATATTATCATCGCAAGCTAGAAGATGATTGTGTGACTCCTTTGGATAGGAAGACCATAAGACAGTTAGAGAAGCAAATACCAAAAGATCACTTAGATTAACCAGTGGGAAGGCAAACACTCGCTGATCTATCTTCTTCTTTTGCATTGCTTTCCAGATGCAGTCCCCTTGAAGAGGGGAAAACACATGGATAAACAAGGCCAGTGGCCAGGAAGGAATTTTACAGTGACTGCAAGCTTTGGATACCCACCTACTGGAGCAAAGATGTCAACAACAATGCTTTAGTGATCCAAAACAGCTTCAAAAATGAAATCCAATTCAGATCTTTGCAAAGATGAGCACAAAACGGTGCCCCAAAAAAGCTTCTCAATATGAGGGGTAAAAGCCAGCATCAAGAAGCAAAAAGATTGCTTCCTAGAGCCTTTATAAACATTTTCTTCATCCAAGAAACACTGCCAGACAAGTAGCAGTGAAATCATCATAAACGATAAAGAGAAATGTCACAGTGCGACCCTTTTTGCCACCTGATTTGCCACTCTTTCTCCGCTGTCTGACTTGAAAATCAGATGATGGAAAAACCAGAACTTAAATTCCAGACCAACCTAACCTCTGTCATCCAAATTGCCGAGACAAGAGTGGCAAAGCAGGAGGCAAAGAGAGTGGAACTGTAGCATCACTCAAGAATTAAATAAAAATGAAAGAAAACAACGAAGAAACCTCAAAACTGTGATTAATTTGTAGGGATATTCATCTCAATTTTCTGTTAACCTATGACAATATAAAATAAAGCCATTAACAAGACCATCCGGTTTCTCCAAATAATTCTAATACTGCATAAATCAAGCAACGAGGTCAACTGGCAATGCACCTGCACATCCAGGTCAGTCTCTACAGTTGAAATGATTGCAAATCCAATTTAGCTACAGGCTTACAGCAGCCTTTGAAACATGTCATGCAAAGAGTATTACCCATACAGTGCAGAACTTGAACAAGTACAAACTAATTCAGCCATCAGATATGGTTGGGCGGGTGAGTTCACTAGTCCAATTCAGGATTTAAATTGCTTAAGTAGATAAGGCCCAAAACTTTCCCTCAGGTGCACCGTGTAGTTCGAGGCAGTTGGAATTGAATGAAAAAGAATTTGTGGGTTACCTGCACAACTTGGACACCAAAGCAAGATCTTGTATCATATTGCTCATCACAACCAATGCCCTTTGCAGAAGGTCCACAGATACAGTAACTCCTACTAGGGCTGCAACATTGTCATAAATCAGCCAACCAAGGAATGACTGATCCACAAAGAACCAACAAAAAGTAGGAAGAAACTGTTGGAGAAAAAAAGACCTCAGATTGTCCCAGTAGCGTATCTTTAAGTCAGTTCCCCCGGTTAACAAGTCACCCCCAGGCAAAGGCAGTAGTGAGCGTACACCGGGAAGGCGAGCAGGAGGTTGGTTCAACTCATCTATCTTATACTTGAGATCACCAGTCCGTTCTCTGTCTTGTTTCAGGGCAGACTTGATTGAAGATTTTCTTAAGGCCCAAGGTACATTTGACAAGATTTCAGCATCGCCATCACCACCTGCTAGTCTGAGAACCTGTAATATGAACAAATATATATAGTAGCACAATTTGCTTATATAATCACACATTAACAGCAAAGGGGAAAAAGAGACAAATAAATTGAAGCTTTTAAAATAATATGGCAGTTCTCATACTTCACCATAATGAAATTTCATTTCTCCATTTATTATCGCTATTAATATTTCATAGGCAGTTTAATCTCAGAGAATCATAATCTCAACCTCTTGAAAAATAATCTCGCTTCATATTCAAAATTCTACTTTGATTCTCAGGGTAAGAATAAATCAGATTAATGCATAATATAGTGTTAACAAAAGCATCTAAGAAGCACCTTAGCTTTATAAAAAATTATTACTAGCATCTCTTCTATGCCCAAGGAAACATCAAACGAAATATACTATCATTCTCATACCTGATGGCAGCTACCATTCTCTGCATTCCAAAGGGAAACTTCATCACAACCAGCTGCTACATAAACCAAAGGCCTACCCGAAGCAGACATTGTAGTGTTTGGGGGAGGTATAAACAAACACATATCCTCAATGGGACATTCTGTCGAGTATTGCCATGAGTTAACAGGCAAGCGAAACCTCAAATCCCACAGAGTTAGTACTCCTCTAGAAGATCCAGAAACAAACCAATTACCACACGGACCCATCACAAGAGAAGAGATGTAACCTTCATCAGGAGAAGTTTTAAATGTCCATGTTGTGGATCCTGTTCTAGTGTCCCAGAGATGAATCCCATAATGTTGGGTGCTGTAGAGAACTGTCTGAGTAAGGGAACTGTCATACGCTGAGCAGTTCAAAAGGCTAAGAACAGCACCTTCCCCGTCATCTTTCTTCTTCATATCAGCAATACCTGAGTACCTCTCAACGACACTGCCCAACCCTCTAGATACATAATCCACAGAGAATATGTGTATCATGCCACTACATGCACCAACAACAACCTGAGCACTGCCACGAAGCATCGTAGTGCATAGAGCCCGATGACCATCAAGTGGATAGGTTAACCTAGCTCTGAAAGAAATGTCTTTTTCCAACTTTCTGGTGTCCCATATTTTAACAGTAGAATCATCTGATGCAGTAACAAAAAAGCTGTAATCATTTGATGCTGCAATGTCATTCACAGCAGAACGATGCTCCTGGAGATGTGCAACAAGAACACCACGAGGCCTCCACCCTGTATCCGGAACTGATGATGACCTGGCAAAGGGTGACAATCCAGTTGCATCGAATTGCATTGGGATATCTTCTCCAGCCATAGATGAACTACTCTGGGCATCAGAAACAGTGACATCTTGAAACTTGCTGGTTATATAAGCAGATTGATCATTTTCCCTCTCTTCTGGTTCCTGCGGAAGCATAACTACTTGTTTGGATCCATTGCTAATGTTCAAAAAAGAACCAGAAACAAGCTTCGGTGGAACTGAGCTAGACAAACCAAATGATTTATTAGCTGGGTCCATCCAGGGTGTGGACGATGAGCCAGATCCGGAAGAGTTCCCCTGCAATGAAGTGTCAGAATTTGCAACTAGCACTGTTGCATGCCTGACCATGCTGAAGGAGTACACAGGTATGCCCTCAGAAGGTCCATCACAAAGTAAGCTGTTTCCAGCACTGACATGTGGTGAAACAAAGCCTGAAAACTGCAACTTCTCTGAGGAAAGAGAATCTCTGCTGTCCACTGTGCTAGAAAAATTGCGAGGAGAAGCTCCAGTAACTCTAGATTTTGGGATGCCTCTCAAATCAGGTGTAATCAAATTTGTAGCAATATTTGAGTATTTTTTATCTTTGTAATCCTGCATATGGGATTCCTTCTTTCTAGAAGCAATGTCTCTCGCTGGCTTCTTTGTGTTTTCAATATTTTCCCATTGCTTTGACAAGGCAGATGAATTATACCATATTTTTCTCTGTCGCTCCAACATGTCAGAGCTCCTCGCACTTTCTAGAACTTGGTAGAATACCAACTTGGAGACAGGTGGCTTGAGACATGCAAATAGAGATGATTCCGGGTAAAGAGAAGTTGGTTCCCTGTGGAGAAATGGGCGTAAAACTGGAGAGAGGTAAACATAGGAATCCACTGGTCCTAAACTCTCACTACTTGCAGCAATGAAACTAACAGCTGATCTCCTTACCCACTGGATTGGATAACATAGCAAGGGAAAAGCCTTCCCAATCATGTCAAGAAGTATTCTTTTCCTTAAGAATCCACTTTTACAAAGCAGAGTCAAACACTGCAGAGCATTGACAATGACAGCCTCCATCCCATCACTTAAACCCTGCTCAATATATGGTAGGAGATATTCCTCAACACTTCTCTGACCAACAAAAAAGCACACAAAAACAATCTGGCCATAGAAAACTGCCCTTAGCTGCTCATCTCGATCATTCAGAAATGCTGGAAGGATGGGTAGCAAGAAATCATTACTCTGCCTCTGCCCAAAAAAATAACACAAGTGACCAATATCCTTCAGAAGTGCTCTTCTAATATTTGGAGTCTGCTTTGGCCCCATTACCAATTCTTGAACGACTTCAGCTATGGACTTCCTCAACTGTGAAATCTGAGCATCAATACCATCCCTGTGCTTCTTTAATGTCGCATCAGAATGAGATGGTGACCTTGGAGGCAAGTTTAGCTTATCCAGAGACCGCAGCTCACTTGAACCTTGAGAACAAATCAATAATCGATAAGCAGTTAGAGCAATCTTGAACATATTGTTAGCATAACAAATCCTGACACTTTCCTCCTGATCATGTGGAAGCATGGAAAGCATTGGAAGAATATACTCGGGAAAAATTTTTGCATCACTGGGAGGGAAATCTCTAACCAGTGGCAAAATGTCGCTCAATGTCTCTAAAGCAGCACAACGAACAATTGCTGATGAATCAGAAAGCATTGCAATAACATAGGGAAGCACATGCTGTAAACGATCTTCGTCGTCAATATACAATGATGAATGAAGCAGAAGCAGCACTGCCCCCCTTCTCAGTTGTGGCTGTTTGACACTCCGTATGCATGAACAAAGCAAAGATGCTATCAGAACCATACCTTCACAACTCAAAGTCAATCGGCTTTCTGGAAACAAGGCATATGTATAAGTATCTAACTGACTGTTGTACTCAGACAATAACACCTTTAAGTCGCTCTTTTGGATCTTTCTCAAAAGGGGAAAATCTTTCTCTCTATATTCCTTTGAAATAGCATGAACTTGAACTACCTCACTGAGGGTTTGCTGTCTAGACTGCTCCATATTTTGAGAGACATCAACATTGCTTAAATCACAAGAGACATCTTGAAGCATCCCATTAACATCTAAGTGATCCTTTCCTTGTTCGACCTCCTTAAGAAGATGAGAAACTTTCCCAACCAGTTGATCATTAATGGCCTCCATCCCCATCTCCCTATTTCGTGAGTAGGAATTCAATGCATTCATGCTTTCCCTTTTTCTTGCCCTCGGTTTATCAGGTTCATAACTAGTGACACCAGAAGCTGAACCACATTTTGGTGCAATCTCATCGAACGACTTACTGCCCATCATTTGCCTGCGTATCTCATGGAATGCACTCTGTGTAACTGCAACCTGGTTTTATTGGGGGGGGAGAAAGAGAGAGTCCATAAAAGATGCTAATGTATGTCCTCGTAAGAAGTTGTCTATAACATCAAACTTTCCAGAAGCTCTTACCCTTGTATCTGAGTCCAGAGGGATTAAGCAGGAGAAGAATTTATGTAAAAATGGTGAGAAGTAGCTTGGAAATACAGAAGATCCATATTCCTTCAAATAACTCTCACAAGACAGCCGCTGTTCGGGGTCCAACTGGATCATATGAAGAATCATCCTGCGGACTCCAACATCTGGTATCTGCACTCAAACAGTAGCAGTGCACGTCAGTAGCGGTTCTCATGTAGTAACAACATTACAAAGAATGTAAGCTATGAAGGCAAAACAGAAAAACCGATCGCATAGACATGAGGGCAAAAGGGGAGAAAAGAGTAATACAGCAATATATGCACATGCTGGGGGTTGAGAGGATGACACACAAAAACATGTGACTGATTTGCCATCTTCCAAGTCAAGCAAACAATGTCTGTCTATTGCATGTAAGCTGGCTTGAGGATGGAAGTTGGCTTAAGTCCAAGCCAGGATATCTGGATTGCATAGTCAACATGAGAGACTGGCTAGTATGATCAGACAAGTCATCCATGAACATATTTGTCATATCTCTACTTGGCTTTTAATTGAGAAAATACGCATTCTTGCATAATAATTATATGAAGTAAAGTTTCCCACACCAAAATCAGCCATAGGATAGATAAAATGCAATATTCCTTATTTAGTCTGGTCATTTTATGAAAAAAAGGGAAGTAAATAATTAATTCTAAGAAGTATCATAAATTAAATGTAATTTTTATTGGGTTTAATTAAATTCGTATGAAAATTATTGCACCTTTATTGGATGTCAATATTGAGCTTAATAAGCCAATTAGCTAGGCCCTTATTGTGCTTAAAAATTAATAGGCCTTAGTGGCTGATCATGGGCCCACTAAGTTGGGGTCGTTGCACCAACATTTGGCGTGCATTCATGGGAGGGGGTGTTGGGTTGTTAGAGTGAAAAGAGGGAGAAATAGGAGAGGAAGACAGGAAAAAAGGAAGGAGGTGGGGAGGGGGCATGTGAGATGGTAAGAGGGAAGGCTAGGGTTTTGCCATGAGTAACTTTGTCCGCCCTGGTTCTCTCTCTAGCTTTTTCTAGAGAGATAAGCTATGGGGTCTGTCTCGGGTTCTGCAAGTGCGGGGCTCTGGCGGGGCTGTGCGGCTCGCAGGGGGGTAGATGGTCGGCGTCCCCCCCCCCCTGTTTCAATTGTGGTCGCCGTGGCCAAGTCCGGCGTTTATATCCTCTACTTGGGAGGTGGCCTGCTAGGGAGACAAAAGGTAGAAGGGGTCAACGATCCTATCGAGATGCTCTTATGCCCTTAGTCCACCGGCGATGGGAGTGGCTAGTAGAAGGTGGCTGGATGCTGGTCAGCTCACGGCAGAGGAGTTACAAATTAGAAACGCCTAGCTGTAGAGATGTCTCAACGTCTCCATGCTGGAAGGGCACGCAAAAGTTGAGGAGGTTATGAGGAGGCTGGTGGAGGCTTTTGGTAGTGGGTGGGAGGTCGCGAGGATTCTCCTTCATGGCGGTGGGTGACGTGGTAGAAGCGGTGGAGAGAATGGCCGAGCTGGGCTGCCTGGTTGTGGATGGAGCTCTGACACAGTTGCAGCGATGGTCGCCGGCGAGAGGGACTTTCCCCAACCCGCCAATCAGAAGATGCAGGGTGGTCTTTGAAGGCATCCCGGTGCATCTCTGCGACCATGGGGGCCTCTCCTTCTTGGCCAGGGGGTTCAGGGTGGTGGAGGCCAGATTCCTGAGCTTCTTCCCCATGAGCTCTCGGACAGTCGTGGCTGCCGTTGTTCAGGTAGCCAGCCCGGCGGAGATTCCGGTTGTAGTCTCTGTAGGCATCAACGAGGTTCAAGTGGTCGTTAGGGTGTGGCTTTTAGAAGAGGAGAAGGTAGCACCGGTGGCGGAGATGGAAGACAACCAGCCTGGTGTCGGTTTGGCGGTCTGTGTTGAGCACTCCGACCGGGCTACTGCTGTCCGAGTCGGGAGCTGTTCCAGTGCCGGCTCGGTCGAGCGGACCCATCACTTACCTAATAGCCCGTGGCGCATCGGGTCCCAGGGAACCGCTAACCCTCGTCTTCCCGCCCGATTCCTCTTATCGTTGCAGGGCCGCAGACAGGCTCCCACGTGCCAGTGGCCAGCAGGCCATCCGCAGCTGGCTCCCCTCCGGTGTTGGCTGACCGGCATCCCCCTCTGGGGACTGACACCTTGTTCCGGACTACTCTGGGAGTGCAGGCGACGACTCTCTCCACCGGTGGCGGGAGAAGCCAGGAGTGTGCTATCCTTTCCTCGGCGGACCAGGAGTGCAGGGGAGACGGCGTCCTCCAAAGGCCCTCTTCTCCCACGATCCCGGCACCAATCTCAGAGGAGTGGTTGGAGGTTCTCGGAGCATGCCCTCTCCGTGTGGTCAACAGCTCAAAGGAGGGTCTGGGGGCTCCAGCTCAGTCCCCTCCCCTCCCGGCATGGTGCAGTGTGGTCCCATCGGTAGCGGAAGCTGTCTGCGACACCTCTGGTTCTATGTAGTCCGAGGCGTGAGGCGACCGAGGCGACCAAGGGGTGGCCTCATGCCTCAAACGCCTAGGCGATGGCCTAAGCGTTTAAAGCATTTGAGGTGTTTTATTAAAAATTTATATATGCAATTTAAAAAATATAAATATGTCTAAATATCAAATAAAATACATACATACAATCAAGATTTTTAATAAACTTTACAATAACTAAGATATGAGACAAAAATACAAACATACAAATAAGATAAGAGCGGGGTTGACCCCTCTCCCACTCTGTCACACACTCTCTCTCCCCCTCTATCTCTCTCACAATGAGAGGGAGGGGCCGAGCCCCTCTCTGTCTTCCTCTCCGTCACTCTGTCTCCCTCTCTTTCTCTCTTACTGTCTCACACACACAACAGAGATTTTATGACTATGATGGTAGACTACGACTATTTGAAACACTTTGTTGTTATAGAATTACGTAATTGACTTGTTTGATTGTTTAATTACTTGTTTTAGTTTTGTTATAATCTTACACTTATTTTTTAGTGTATTTGCATGTATGACAATATTAGTGTTAATTCTTGTTTAGGAATAAATGAATTTAGGAAATTTGTTAAGTTTATATATGAATTTAAAAAAAATAAAAATCTTATTGACATATAGTTTAATTTTTGAATTATATATATTTATTTAATAAAATCTTCCCTCAAATGCCTCAAACGCCTCGGCCGTCGCCTAGGCGTTTGAGGCGGAGGCGACCCCTTGGTCGCCTCGGTCGCCTCACGCCTCAGACTACATAGCTTGTGCTTGCAGGAGACTAAGCGTGAGGGGGAGGGAGAGGGACTGATGAGAGAGATAGGTGGTGGGAGACTTTCTCAAGAGGTGGCTTCTACAGCGGCGGGCAGGTCTGGCGGGATTATAGTGTTGTGGAATCCCTTCAAGGTGAAGGAGGTGGAAGAGAATAGGCAGGTGGGCCGGTGGGCTATATCTCTTCATTTCCGGTGTTTGAGGGATGACTTCTCGTGGGACTTCTCTAGGGTTTACGGCCCCCAATCCAGGGAAGGAAAATGCGTGCTCTAACAAGAGTTGATCGAGTTCCATCTCTCTTCGGGCCGCCCTTGGTGTGTGGGTGGAGATTTCAATGCGGTGACTTCAGCCTCTGAGAGGACTGGGTCTCATACCCAAGCGGGGGAGATGGAGGACTTTTGTCACTTCATCCAGCAGGCTGCCCTCATAGATATTGGATTAGTGAACGCGTAGTTCACCTAGTCCAACTTGAGGGCGACCCCTTCATGCTCCAGACTGGATAGATTCCTGGTGTCGACAGATTGGGAGGCCCGCTTTCCTTTTGTGCAGGGTTCCTGTTTGACTAGGCCAACCTCAGATCATAAGCCTATTCTCTTAAGGACCATCAGAGGTCAAGAGAGGAGCCAAACTTTTAGATTTGAGAGGTGTTGGCTTAGAGAGGCAGACTTCTTCAACTTAGTGAGGAGGGAGTGGAACAGGCATAGTCCTCATGGCACCCTCATGGCCACTTTGATTGAAAAACTGAAGCATTTATCACGTGTGCTTAAAAGATGGGTTGCCGGCAGGAGCCTGCCCAACAGGCAGGAAAAGGAGAGAATTATACATCAACTTGAAGCCCTGGATCAGTTGGAGGAGGTGGGTTTGCTTGACGATACTGCTAGGAGGAACAGAGACTCTTTGTGTGTCCGGCACGATGAGATTCTCATTAGGTAAGAGATTTATTAGAAACAGAGGTCTAAGGGAGAAATGGCTCAAGAAAGGCGACAGGAACACAAAGTATTTTCACAGGATAACGTAGGCTAGGAGGAGGATGAACCATATTGCTTCCCTTCAAGTAGGGGGCATATCTTTCCAGAGGAACGAGGACATCAGACGGGTGGCCATGGACTTCTAGTCTAGGCTTTTCTCGGAGGAGCAAATGAGCAGGCCGGATTTCTCCCACAACTTACTTCCCCACCTTTCTGCTTCTGAGAGTGAGGCTCTAGTGAGTTCCTTGCTGGAAGAGAAGATCAGATAGCCAGTCTTCTCTTCAGCTGGAGACAAGGCCCCCGGGCCTGACGGCTTTCCCATAGTGTTCTTCCAACAGTGTTGGGACATTGTCAAACAAGACCCTGTTGGTGCTGTTCAAGAGTTCCAGGAAGGCAGGGCGCACTTGCGTGGTATTAACAAAACTCTGCTGGTGCTGATTCCTAAGAAGATAGGCGCACAAGATCTAGCAGACTTAAGACCGATTAGTTTGCTCAATAGCACTTATAAAATCATTTCCAATGTGTTGGCTTCCAAGCTCAATAAGGTCATTGTCGGACTGGTCAGTGTTTATCAGAGAGCTTTCATCAGGGGAAGGCACATTCAAGAAAACTTTTTAGTCGCTCATGAGTGTTTGTATGGCATGAAGCAGCAAAAGAAGAGGGGAGTTATCCTTAAGCTGGATTTTGAGAAGGCGTATGACAGGGTTAACTGGAGATGTCACCTTCAGGTGTTCGAGAAGATGAGATTCCACCAGACCTAGATTAGATGGATATGAGAATGCATCTCGTCTGCTTCCTTTGTTGTCCCATTAATGGGCAGCCGTCCTCATACTTCCAGAGTGGGAGAGGATTTCGACAGGGGGACCCGTTACCTCCGTGATTATTTGTGTTGGTAACTCACACTCTGAGTAGATTGTGGATGATGGCTGAGGCTGCGGGGGTTATACGAGGCTTCCAGACAAGGTGGGAGGGTAATTGTATCACCCACCTCCAATACTCAGACGACACGATCCTCTTCCTTCCTGATGAGGAGCAACAAATGTTTGATGCCAGGTTGATGCTTCAAATGGTTCAGGACATCAGTGGCCTGAAGGTTAACTACTCCAAAAGTCTTATTGTCGGGGTCAACATGGAGGCTTTTGCCCTCAGACGAGCTGCTGATTTATTTGGGTGTCAGGTTTTCCTCTCTCTTACCTGGGCCTGCCTTAGTCCCCAGGTGCTCTTCATTGTAAGGATTGGCAACTGGTGGTGCAGAAATATGAATCCAAACTAGCAAGTTGGAAAGCGAGAGTCCTCTCCTATGGAGGTCGCCTAGTGTTGTGTAGATCTGTGCTAGACAGCTTGCCGACATATTTTTCTCTCCATCTTCAGGATTCCCAAGATTGTGGCGAAGAAGTTGGAATCTATCTAGGCCAGATTCTTTTGGCATGACAGTGGAAACACAGAGAGAGGATGGCATGATATTTCTTGGGGAAGAGTGCATAAGAGCAAGGAAGGCGGCGGGGTGGGTATCAAGAACATCAGAGATTTCAACTTGGCACTCCTCTATAAGTGGTTGTGGAGGCTTGGGACTGAGGATGAAGGTCTATGGCTACAGATTATCAGACAGAGATACTACTCCACACCCAAAGGGTGGGATTTGTTACCGTCCACGCTATACAAGGTTTCCCTGATTTGGAAAGGGATCCTTCAAAGTGTTGATTTAATCAGAGCCAGTGTTCGAGTCAGACTGGGAGATGAGCAAAGAAGTCTCTTTTGGCAGGACAGGTGGTGTGACGATTTCACCCTTGTATAAGCTTTCCCAGCCCTGTTCGCTATTGCAGGGGCGCCTAAAGGGTCGGTGGCTCACTCCTTTGATGCCGAGCTCACCGGGGACATTTGGGATCCCACCTTCAGGAGGAACCTTCACACTCAAAAAATAGACCAGTTTCAACTGCTATTGTCTTTCCTTCTGGACTTTCAGCCGATGTGTAACAGGGCAGACACTTGGGCGTGGAGATCGGTGACGGATGGGGCATTCTAAGTCAGGTCTACCTACTCCCTCATTTCGGAAGGGTTGTGTGGCACCCTTATGTTTCCTAGGTATGGGCTCCCAAGAGCCCTATGAAGGTGAGGATGTTAGTTTGGAGGATTTCTCATGGGCAGCTTCCTACCTATGATAGGGTAGTTCCCTTTCTTCAACACATCTCCCCCTTGTGATGATTGTGTGGGGAGGAGGAGGACCTGGACTATCTATTCGCAGGATGTGCTTATGCAAGCAATGTTTGGACGAGGTTACATCAGAGGCAACAACAGTCGATTCGCCTGTTTGTGGGGGTGCAGCAGCTCTTCACCAGGTGGCATAAGGAATGGAATATGAAGGGTGACTCTTTCATATGGTGGCTAATCCTCCATGCCACTCTGTGGGCCTTGTGGAGTGAAAGGAACAATAGGATATTCAGGAGGGAAACGAGACTTGATGATAGGTTAGTGTCTTTTGTTTGTGAGACAGTAGCCACTTGAGCGAGAGAGCTTTGTAAAGTGGAGAATTATAACTCCTCGCTTGTTTGTTGTTGGGGAGTTAAAGGGGCACACCAACCTGGTGGGAAGGTCCTTTTCGTAAATGAGTTTTTTGAGAGCTCAAAGCTTATACTTGTACATTCCCTTTCCTTTTAATATACTTGTGGTATCATCCACTTTTCAAAAAAAAAAAACTTTGTCCGCCCTCTAAAACCCTTGGAGACCAAGAAAAGAAAAATGATTGCTGACAGCACAGAACAAGAGACTTCCTTGGAACAGCATCCAGGCATTGCAGCAGCGAGGATCGAGCTTTCTACATCACCTTTTACTGCTGGTTTGGTTTCTCTAGAAAACCCACTTGTTGCTTCTTGAGGTAGGGTGATACATACACTAACCTTCTCTTTCTTGTTCAGTTTAATATACTTTTCATGGTTGAATCAGCTAGAGGAGATGGCGTGAACTCTGAAGAGGGAACCCTTCATGCTTGCTGCATGACAGGATGAGTTGAGTTGCCCTAGGGCAGGGTTCTTGTAACTGAAGCCCTAGCTTCATTCCTCTTTTCATGTTGTTATCCCCGACAGAGCAGCAAGTAGTGAGCTGGTTGTTCCACTTAAATGGATGTAATTGAGACTATATTCATAGGGTTTTCGGTTAAAAGCATGCCAAGGGTTGTTTTTATGATTTTTCAGAATTGACTGATGATTAACTATATGCATGTCTACAGCATTTGTATGGTTTTATAATTACCCCTGAGTTGGCACTTGGCAGCACTTTTTGGGGACCAACTGACCTATTCATTGGTAAGTTTTACATCTGAAATTTCTCTAAGATGAAGCCTTAGATGTCTCCTAATTCTGGGACTTGCATAGCTGAGTTTTGTTCAATCTTATTTATTGAACTAATTTCTGCTACATTTCAATACAATCATGTAAATTAGCGAGTAACCCTTATGTGTTAAGGGTTACAAGGCCATTAACAACCTTTGCCCATGACCCTAGGATTCCGATGGAGCCCAGGACGTGTCAAGAAATGGTCAGACCACACCTTCATGTGAACAATGTGTAAATGATTAGTAGAGTATCATTTCAATCAATGGCTACACTTTTATCATCATGTAAGACCCCAGACAAAGACTGCTGTAACACTGGCAAAGCATGGCATAAACTTAGATAAATTCATCCTGTCACAGGTCAAGATCCCTGTCCACCCTTTGATAAGATAGATGATGACATCAAGCCATCATCTAAGTTATTTCACTAAATTGCTAGTACTTTTTGGATTAGAATAACCTTACCTCTCCTAGAGGCAAGGAAGGAAGGATCGGATCAGATCAGCCAGCCCAAAACCGATCTGGGTCAGCGGGATTGTCCGATCCCAACCAAGTCAGGCCAGCATACTGTAGGCTGAGTCAGTCCGATCCGGGCTGATCCAACCCGATCCAGGCTGATCCCAGTTTAAAATTTGAAATTCATTTGAGCGAGATCCACCAGGATCACCCGATCCCGGCCAATCCGAGCCGATCCCGACCGATCCGGCCCAAGAATCGGGATCGGATCGGCCAGACCAAAAATGCCTGGCCGATCCTATCTGATCAGCCGATCCTGGCCGATCCGATCCTTCGTCCATGCCTAGGTAGCACTCAGAAGAAACTTAGATAAATTCATCCTTTTGTACTATGGTTAAAAAATAACCACATCCTAGATGGGTTTGTTATGGAAGCCACAGCTAGTGTAACATGCTTATAAGAGGTCAAGCATGCAGTTTCTCATTTAATGGCTATATATTAAAAAGAATCAAAGTTTCTGTAACCTTGTTTTATAAAAAAGAAAAATTACAAGAAATAGAAGAAGACCCACCTTTTCAAGGAGTTGGCAAGGATCATATTGTCCTCTTCTGTAGGCAAGTAACTGGGAATACTCAAACAGGGGCTGTCCTTCAAGGAAAAGTTCTGCAATGACACACCTAAGAAACAAGGACAAAAAAAATGTGGAAACCCATTGAACAACTCCAATATAGATAGGTAAACAGGAAAGAGATGCATCTCATTACATCTCGCAAGAAAAGCAAGCATGGCAATATTTAGTTACAATCATAATCCAAATTTTGCAGAGTACAAAGGTTATCCAATAAGCTGTAGTAACAATTGAATGATGGAAAAAATGTATGAGTTAATATATGTTTTAAAGTGGTGAATATTATAAAAGGAGTCCCAGTATAGTGTTCAAACAGCAATTAAATAAACTTCACGATCTATAATTTCATTTTTAGAGTCAATCTTCCATCAAAAATCATGAACTTGGTATGATGATGCAAATGGTCTACATCAACCATTCCAGGCCTTTCTCTAGATGATAGGGAAGCCATCTCTCAGAGTTTCTCAGAGGAGGAGGTTCACCAAGCTGTCTTCTCTCTAGCTGGGGACAAAGCCACAGATCTAGACAAATTCCCGTTGATTCCTTCCAGAAGTGTTGGGACATTATTAATGGAGACTTCAGGGCAGCAGTGAGGGAGTTCCAAGAGAGAATTGCTCGCTTGGAGGGCATTAATAAAACCCTTTTGGTCCTTATCCCTAAATAACAGGATGCAGAGTGTTTTGCAAAGTTTAGGCCCATTAGCCTTCTACATGGCACATATAAGATTATTGAGCTGCTAGCTGGGAGAATTGATAGAGTAATTGACAAGCTGCTCAATGGCTTTTGGGGAGCTTGTATCAAGGGCAGACACATAGAAGAGAATTTTATGGTGGCTCATGAATGTCTCTTTTCCATGAAAAAATAGAGAAAGAAATGAGTGGTCCTGAAGCTAGATTTTGAAAAGACATATGACAGGGTCAACTAGTAATGTTTACTTGATGTATTGGAGGCTATGGGCTTTGGGGAGAGACGGACCGGATGGATCCGTGCTTGCATTTCCTCTGCCGCATTTGCTCTTCTGATGAATGGGAGGCCTACTTCATCCTTCCATAGTGGCAAAGGACTAACACAGGGAGATCACATGTCCTCTCTTCTTTTTGTGCTGGTTGCTCATATCTTGAGCAGGATGTGGCTGGGGGCGAAGACAGTAGATTTGATCAGGGACTTTCAAGCAGGGAGGGGTAGTGCTTCCATTACCCCAACCCACCTATGATATGCAGACGACACGATTTTGTTCTTGGCAGAGGATGAGCACCACCTCCTTATGGTCAAACTAATGATTAAGGTGCTGGAGGAGGTCAGTGGACTCAAAGTCAATTTTAACAAGAGTCTCATGGTTGGTGTGAACATGGGAGATAGGGTACTTGCCAAGGCAGTGTTCATAATGGGATGTCAAATAGGAGCCTTTCCTATATCCTAATTGGGCCTCCCTCTGTCCCCAGGGGTTCTTCATTAAAATGACTGGCAACCTATCGTGCAGAGGTATGAGTCTACACTCTACACTAGCATGTTGTAAGGCGAGGCTTCTCTCCAATGGGGGGAGACTGGTTCTTTGCAGTTAGTGCTTAATAGCTTACATATTTACTTTCTATCCATGTTTCAAATTCCCAAAGACAGTGGCAAAGAAAATTAAATCGATCCAGGCTAGATTTTTCTGGCATGACAGCGGGGAGAGATGGAAGGGATGGCATGATATTTCATGGGGTAGAGTGGCAAGAAGCAAGGAATTGAGAGTTGTGGGCATAAAAAGCATCAAAGATTTCAACTTGGCTCTCTTATGTAAGTGGTTGGGATAGGAGAAGACGAGCTGTGGGCTCAAGTCATAAGTCAGAGATATTATGCTAGAGGAAGGGATTGAGATTTGCTCCAAGCATCGCAGCACAACATCTCACCTATTTGGAGAGATATTTTGTTTTGCAAAGACATCATTGCATCCAGTGTTAGGATCTGACTAGGGAATGGGGAGAAGTGCTTAATCTGAAAGAATAGATGGTGTGGAGACTTCACCCTAGAGTCATCCTTCCCGAGGCTATTCGCGGTATCAACAGCTCCTATGGCGATAATCTCTCAACTTTTTTATCCAAAACTATCAAAAGGTACGTGGACACCGTCTTTAAGACAAAATTTCAGGCCGAAGGAGATGGAGCAACTTGAAGACCTTCTATCCTTCCTCTCAACCGTGCCACTCAGCTAGACAAGGAGGACAAATGGAGGTGGAGATGAGAAAAAAAAAAGATATGTTCTCTGTCAGGTCAACCTATACATTCATAGTCGGTGGAGGGGTGCGTCACCGACTTGCTTCTCAGATTTGGTCTCCTCGGAGTTTACTGAAGGTGAAAATCTTAATTTAGAGGATCTCACATGGGAGGCTTCCGACTAGGGATAGGTTGGACCTTCCTACATACTATACCCTCTACTTGTTGCCTATGTGGTGACGAGGACGAGTGTTTGGACCACCTATTTGTGGAGTGCACCTATTCACAAGAGGTGTGGGAGGATCTTGGCCAGGAGGACACAGGGCCATATTGGGTGCCGAAGGAGCGTGCATCATCTCATTTCGCATTAGGGCAGAAGTTGGTACCTAAAAGAGGACTGATTCACTTGGTGGTTGATCCTGCATGCAACATTATGGGCGATATGGGAGGAGAAGAACAATAGAATCTACAGAGGAGAGGCAAGAGCGGCGGAAAGATTGGCTTCCTTTATGTGAGAGAGTTCTAGAATAGGGGAAGCTCCTTTGTAATGTGAAAGCACACAACTCTCCCATTTTTGTATTATTGGGGGGTTAGTGTGGGTCACAATGTCTTGGTGGGGGATCTTTTGATGTACAGGATTTTGAAGGCATACTGTTTTTACTTGTACATCCGCTTTTTACTCATACAATAGTGGTGTTACCCACTTTCAAAAAAAAAAAAAAACAATGCCATGTAACCAAATAACTTTCCCAATGCTTGGATTCCTTATTTGATCCAGATAATCCCAGACTGATGGAATAAAATTTATTATTGGTTCATTGTTTGTCTGGTGTCTCTCTCTACTTATTGGTTCCCTCCAAAGCTCTAGGTGCCACCTTCTCGCCTTTTATTTTCTTCCTCTGCTTATTTCTTTCCACCTCTTCTTTGGTCTGCATGTCATCTACCAAATTCTCTAGTTGGAGGCCAGTAACATTGTCCAGTACCAACTACCAACATTGCCATGTTGCCCAGCTGACAATTTTCTGTAGACAATAGCCAGGCTGACATTGCCAATACTTTCATTCCAGGCCATGTTCTAAACAGGCATCATTGGGCATTTATACCTCATATGCACCTTCTTCATATTTATTTGGAAGAAGATGCACCATTATAAAAAGAAACAAGGTGGAGGTTTTAAAGAATGGAAGTAGGATAAGCCTTGCCTTTAGGCCAAAAAGTGTGGTGGTTGATAATTCATGCAAGCCTGCAGGTCAACCAGACAGAGGGAAATGATGGACATTACAAAGAATGTCTAGAAGATGATAGACCTGATGCAAGGAGGATTATAAAAGCTTGGTGAGAAATGGGTGCAATTATTGAAGGTATTCCAGATGGGAGAGGGAATCATCTATTTTGGGGAAGACGTAAAGACTAAGGGGAGAGAGGAAGTAATAAGACTTATGATTATAGGTTCTTTCTCTTCTGCATGGATGCCATAGAATGTATAATCTTCTAGGAGTAATCTTTGGCAGGCTATTCATAGAGGGAAAGTATCTGTATGTATATCCTTTCATGGTTTGCCACCTCACAAGATCTCTCTCATGAAGAGTCACAAGATGGCATGTCTGCCAAGATAAAAAATAAAAGGGTCAGGATGAGGAGGGAAAAAGAGGGGGGTGGGGTGGGGGTGAGGGGGGAGAGAGAGAGTATCTCTTGATCTCTCTAGGATCTCTTCGACATCTCACCAGGATTCTTTCTCTCTAACAGGCTGAAGTGGCACCAAGGTCTGAGAAAGTAATCGTTGCTTTAAGTCAACGACATGATACCCTACCATTTCTCGAAGCTAAGTCATTTCCTCAACAAAAATGTTTCAAAGTCAAACCTTGTAACCATTTAAGTGCACACATCAGACTGGCATGATTAGAATGAAAACATCCGCATGAAGAGTTTGACTATAATCTGCCTAAACCAAAGAAAACCAAAATCATGGTTACTGTGAAAATTTCGTTTCTATTCACGATACGTATTTAGTATACAAAACTCAATTAAAATCAAACCATTGACCAAAACTATTTCATGGTACCCATGGCTAATTTCTTCTATTAGTTTGGTTCTTGAGGTGTAATTTCATTCCTCCAACACTTGTCTTGTGATGTTCCAGCCACCAAAAACACAAATTTTACAACAAGGAGGAACTACTGAGCAAGCATACATCAATGATTAATCCAGTGGAACCCAGTTCATCTAATCTTTCCTTTCAGAAAAGAGAAAATTGATCAGAATTCAGTAGCTAAAGCTGAAGGATAACTGTGATAGATAAACTTACTCAGGTAGAACTATATCCAATTAGGACAATCAAATACGTACCCTAGAGAGAATATGTCCATAGATGGCTTTAACGGTGCATCTGGTGCAACTTGGGTCTCACCACCCTGTTCATAGAATCTCTAGACATAATGAAATCATCCTGTTAGGCTTATAGAGACACAAACAAGATGAACATGTAACAAATAGTTAAACAGAAAAGTAGCCCAAATTCACCCATAATTATTTCAAGCATCTAAACCAGCGACTTCTTTTATACTGCAGAAAATTGTTAAAAAAACAGATGATGAAATAAATAACATGTTGTCAACTATAATCCCCATTCGTGGCCCTTCTCTCTCTAGCTGGATCCTAGAGTGAGATGCTCTGGGGAAGGACATGTCTCGGGGACAAACCCCGGAGCGCTCTTCCAATGCGACCCGCCGGAGGATGGGCTACGGGGTCTCGCTCAGGGGTAGGCATTGCTTCAGATGCAGAGGGCAGAATCATCTCATACAGTCCTATGGAGCTCCGGCGCGGAAAATCGGGGGCAAGATCCATCCTGATCGATCCTTCACAGACGCTTTGAGGAACGCCCCCTAGAGCACAGTTGAAAAGAAAGGCAGAGGGGCTTGTGTAGAGGCAGTGCCTCCGCCGCCAGAGGTGGTGCAGGGAAGGCTGTTGTGGCTGTGTAGATGTCTAAGGGTGGACTTGGTGGAGGGGTCTGCAGTTCCGGCAAGTGTGAAAGCGGTGCTGGATGGAGGCCCGAGCTCAGGGGATGGATAGGAGGTGGTCCAAACCGGCCTTAGGAGGTTCTTGGCAGTGGGCTGGACAGAGGAGGTGGCGGCTGCCTGGGCTAAGGTGGGGTATGCAGTGGCGGATGCAGTGCTGATCCGACTACACCAGTGGACCCTTCAATCGGGTACCTTCCCCGACCCTAGGGTGAGACGGCATAGGGACCGCTTTGTCGGCATCCCCCTTGTCCTCTGGGACAAGAAGAGGGTATCGACGTTGGTCCATCGTTTCGGGAAGCTAGAGCCAGGAACAGTGGGTCTGTCCGACGGAGGAGATATCACGGTCTTGGAAGCTGTCGTCTGGGTCAGCGGTCCGTGGGAGATATTGGCAGTCGTCACCATCGAGCTCACCGGCTAGGTCTTCCTGGTGCGGCTAGTAGCTAGGCCGGAACAACATCAAACAACGTCGGTGGTGGACAAGGGTAGCCTCCAGGGAGCTCCATTAGGGCATCCATGTGTTCGTCACAAGGAGGAAGATGGTGGAAGGCCGAGGGGTCGTGGCGGATCCTCAGTCAATCATTCAGATTTCGTATTTTTGGGCCGCGCGAGACCCGGATGTGGGCCGGGCTCTTGCACTGGGCCGGCCCCAGCCCAACGGATGCAGGCGAATGGGTCGAAGCTTTTGCCAATCGTTGTGGCAGGTAGTTCAGGGCCAGGTCGAGTTGACTTACCCGAGTTTGTTTCAGTACCGCATACCAGTTCGTCCGGAATCGATAGGGCCGTCTTCCCCGCCCGATAAGCCTTCCTCGGTTGCGGTGGGGACGCAGTGCAGGCAAGGTGCAGGAGGCAGACCAACTCCGCTTCCGGCCAGGGCCAACGGCCAGCGACCGTGGATGGTCAGGAGGAGAACAACAATGGGCTCTGGCAGGTCACAACGGTTGTCATTCCGAAGATCTGCCGAAAGATCTCCGGTGCACCTTTGTCACCTCCACATAGCGTGAACAGACTGGATCCTAGCACCCCCACAACAACAGAATGAGGCGGTGCCGGATGCCCATAGGAGGGCTGCCCAAGCTGAGCCAATGGTAGCCATTGAGCATCACGAGGCCAGCCCGCTGAGAATCATGCCGCCGCTAGGCCTTCCATCCCAGCTGCTACTGCTCGAGTCAGATGGAGGCGAAGGCCTTCAGCTGGAAGGCATCATTAGGAAGACCGGTGAAATGGATGGGTGCCGGCTGCTATGGCTAGTGCTCCCACGCAAAGTTTCTGGAAGCAGTCCCTAGACTGGGAACAGGGGTGGGCGTCATCGTCAGCAGCAAAAGATGTAGTTCCGGCTACACCCGGGTCAGAGGAGGGCAATTCCAAAGATGAGCAGGTAGAGGACAGCATCAAGCTGCCCAAGAAGGAGATGAGGAAGCTAATGGGGGATGTGGAGAAGATGACGGAGTCATACGTGAGAGAGTTGGTGGACAAGATGGGGGTATCTTTTGAGAGAGTGGATAAGAACATCAAGGGGGTCTTCATCAAGGTCCGGAAGAGATGGCATGCAGCCTTGGCAAGGGGGGCGAAGGCGGGGAAATGACAAAAGAGGGATGTAAGGGAGAGGTGGAAAGTGAGGAAGGGGGAGAGGAGCTAGAGGAGGGAGAGGGGCAGGAGGAGAGAGAAGGGAACACAACCTTATCCTTATGAGAATTTTATCCTGGAATGTGAAGGCGTTAGGTGGGAGCGAGAAGAGGTTGGCAACGAAGGATTTTTAGGAGATGCAAGATTGATATCCTGTCTCCAAGAAACTAAGTGTGAATGTGATGGGGAGGGATTCATGAGAGAGATTGGGAATGGCACACTTTTGAAGGGGGTGGCCTTCCCGACAGAGGGGAGACGTGGAGGCATCATGATTCTATGGAACCCGTACGAGGTGGAGGAAGTGGAGGTGGATAGGCAGGTTGGTCGGGGGGCTATCTCCCTCAACTTTTGTTGCTTGAAGGATGGCTTCTCTTGAGATTTCTCTAGAGTCTATGGCCCTCAATCCAGAAAGGGGAAGAGAGCTCTTTGGAAGGAACTGCTCCTATATCACCGTGGCCGGGGTCAACCATGGTGTGTGGGGGGGCGACTTTAATGCAGTGACGGCAGCATTAGAGAGAACAGGGGTTACCCCCTGTTTAACTCACGGAATTTAAACAAATAAAGATAGGGAATAAAAATTCTGTTCAAAATGAGAGAACGGAAACGTTCTTTTATTGAACATACGAGCACAGAAGCTAGCCATGGCATGTGCGTTATTTATTCTGTGGATTGGGTTTATCAGACGATTAAGGTTCGGGTACTGGACAATTCTCCACCGACCGCAATTGATGTTTATTTACATCAGTACGAGCCCGAATACTCTTGATTAACTGCCAAAGAAAATCATCAACCTATACTACATCAGTCATGATGCTGAGGGCATAACCACAGGCACTGTGCCATACGATGTTATGCCAACTATCGAAAATGTTTGGAGATTTTAGAAAGTTTTGCAAGCCCATCCGATGTTGTTATGTGGATTGAGTCACTTAGTGGCCCATATACCCGTCGAGGGTACATGTGTAATCTCAAGGTTACAGCATGTTAGTTGTTTGTCATTTGATCTCTCACGGTCAACTCGGTCTCGAACATCCATCATCATCGGACCATAATATAAGACATGGTATCTCGTGACGGGGGGGCATTCGTGCAATTTCGGAGAGTCACAGACTCACACGATTACAATCACATGTTTATGAATCATTGGGGAAAATACATGGCATTGCACTAATATCTGTAATTACAGAGTTTTCTCCACCCTAATCATTGAGGATGTTGAGATGGATGTGTGACAAGACTAAGAAAGACAAGATTAGGAATGAGCGCATCCGTAAGAACTTAGGGATAGCTCCAATTGATAGCAAAATGAGAGAAAATAGACTCAGGTGGTTTGGACATGTGTTTCGTCGCCCTAACTCAGCGCCGGTTAAAAGATGTGACCAAATCTTAGTGGATGCTAGTAAAAGAGCTCGAGGAAGACCTAAAATGAGATGGTGCGATGTTATTAGGAAGGACATTAGTTCCTTGAGTTTGAATATGAATATTGCACTTGATAAAAATCTTTGGCGGAACAGGATTCATGTAGCCGACCCCAATTAATTGAGATAAGGCTCTGATGATGATGATGATGATGACAGAGTTTTCTCCACAAGTTTAGGTTGTATGAGACTCCTTTTTGCATAGACGATTAGGGCTCATACACATTTCTCGAGTATATCCCGGACGTTTGCACAATCACAAGGCTCACAAGGGGCCTTTGTACAAAAATTAGAAGTCTGAGGGGAATGACATCATTTCCCCAAAGGGATACATAAATTACATAAATCACATAGGAACTTGTAATATACGCGGACCAAGAGAGGGATCTCTAAGTCCTACCCTCAGGGCACGAGTACAGCACAACACAAGCACAAGCACGAATGAAACCCAAAGATGGGCCTTCAAAAGCACCAGCACAAAGCATGAACAGTCCTCTCTCCTACACTCTCCTTTATGTCTTCTCTCCCCTCCTGGGTCCCACTAGAGGGTATTTATAGAGTTCTAGGGTGGTTGAAAGTGGATTCAGTCCAAATTGTTCGCCTGGGGGAGTGATCTGGTCCAAAAAATTGATCTGGGAGAGTGATCCGGTCCAAAACCCCAAGTAAGGGTTGGATCCGGTCCAAATCCCTTACTTGGGGTTGGACTCGATCCAAATCCCCAAGTTGGGGGGTTGGACCCGGTCCAAACCGCCCAAGTGAGTGTTTGGCTCGATCCAAACCCCTATATGAAGGAAATAGAGAGGGCAACCCCTATAAATAGCCCCCACTGTTCATTTAGTCCACGTGGAGGAAGGGAAAACGACATTTCCCTCGTGTGTTTGGTGCTTTTGTGCTTGGTTTGTGGCTCCATGCGCCATTTATTGCGTTGAAGGGCTCCATCTTTTAAGTTTGTGCCTTCCTTGTCGACTTTATTCACCATGTGAGTTGTAAAACATTATTCCCTCGTAGAACTAATTTGTTTTGTGGGTAGTTTGGTCATTCCGCATACCCGACGGAATTTTCTCGGGACCCATACGTATCGCCTGACATTGAGATGGCATAGACTATTGTGTCTTTTTGTGTCCGCCACTGGATTTAAAATCCATTTTCCGATTGCCTTGAGGGAAAAACAAATTGGTTCAGCAAATACACCCCCACAGGACCGGCTGGCTAAGGAGGAATTTTAATGGGTCGCATTTTGATATAAGTTATACCCGATGGGCAAGGAGATAATGCCTTAGTTTCTTCACTGCGAATATCAAGACTAAGCATACCTTGTCCATGGGTGAGTGTTGGCAACAATTTTTGCCTATCTATATGCAGCAGAAAATGGGCCAGCAGGGAGATGGAGGATCCGTCAGGGGTCGGGGGGACCCGTCCGGGGTCGCCCAACCCCGGGCAGGTCTGTGCGCAGCCGGGTAGGACCTGCCCGAATCATCCACCCCGGGCAGGACCTGCCCGGGGTCGATCGACCCCGTGAGGGACCTGCGAATGACCCCGGGGAGGTCCCTCCGGACCTGCCCAGGGTCATTTGACTCAGGACGGGTCCGGGGACCTCCCACCCCGGGCCGGTCCTTTCTCCCACGCGCGGAGAACCAAAAAAAAATAGAACAGGGGGGGGAAATGACCTCCCCGGGGTCATTTTCACCTCGTTTAACCCGTACGGGTTCAAACAACCTCTCGTTTAACCCGTACGGGTCTAAACGACCCCGGGGAGTCTCCCACTTCTATAAATAGACCCCCAAGGGTCCAGATGAAGCATCTACAAACTACGGAGCATTTTGCCACACTTGGAGCATCCAGCATTCCGGAGCTTGTTCGTTGTTTTAGCCCGTGAGGGGTAAGTCCCAGGGTCTTGTGTATATGCCCCTATAAGGGTATTTTTGTAATTACGCCCCTCAGTGGGCCGTGTTGTAAGTTTCTACGTCCCGAGGCGGTTAAATTATACAATTCTGCCCTAATAATAGGAGAATTGCACAAATGTCCTCCCCGGGAGTCGAGAAACACAAAAGTCATGTTATTTGCAGTTATACTCTGCAACTTCTTGTAATTGGGGCTACGCCCCTATCACCCACATCAGTGCGGATCTTTGTACAGTCGACAACTCGCCGACAACTCTTGTACTCGTTTGGGCCATAAATATTCTCAGTGTACTCCACAGATTATCTTTGTACACCGATCGGGGAAAATTACAAGAAAACCCCTGACGTTCAAAAAATTGCATATATGCCCCTCTTCTGGCAAAATGGACGGATGTCCGCCTTCTATGAAGTTCCCGTCACTCCTCCGACTTGAGGAGGCATCGGCTCAGTCCGACACTCAGATGTCACCCCAACCCTAGGTCTATGTAGGGTGTGTAAAATTATCAAAATACCCCTATGACCTAGAAATGGCCTAGTAGCCCCCCAATACCCTCGGGGTCCAGAAAATTTCCCTCCACTTCAAAAATGCCCACGGCCTTTGCATCTTTGCATTCATACTCCTAAATCCTAGAGTTTTGCCTGAACTTAAGAAGCCTTTGGTAAAGCCCTAACCCTATCAACATGTTGGTGGTAAATGAGTGGTCATCGAGAGCTACCCGAGTGAACCTGCCCTCCGCATCTAAATTTATGGAGAGGACTTTGGGATTTCTTTGACAGTTAAACAAAGGTGTTCGGACGTTAGGCCGATGTAAATCAACACTGACTGCGGTCAGTGGGGAGAGGTCCAACACCCGAACCCAAATCGTCTGATATTATGCGCACCCACGGAATAAACCCCACATATAGGGGAATGTCTCTTTTCAAAAAGAACATTTAAAATATTCATTTTTCTATGAAAAATTTTGTGGTCCACAGTGAGTATCGAAGCTCTGGGCCAACAAGCTTTTTACTGAGATAGTATAAAGGTTGCTCATTTCCCTCCTCATTTACTTGCGCCAGCAATGCTCCTAGAGAAGCATCCATTGATGTTATGTAAAGGATGAGTGGCTTCCCTTTGAAGGGTGCCCCCACCACTGAGGGATTAAGGAGATACCTTTTGATCTGCTCGAAAGTTTACTGACATTCCTGATCTCATATAAAGGGTGCATCCTTTTTCATCAACCTCCTTAAGGGCATACATCTACCAAAGAGGTTTGAGATAAACCGCCGGATGTAGACGAGTCTCCCTTGAAAGGATTTAAGCTCCATCAGATTTTTAGGAGGCAATAACTCTTGTATTGCTTTGATTTAGTCTGGGTCAATTTCAATTCCCTGGTACTGGACCACAAAGTCCAAAAACTTTCCACTTGCAACCCCAAATGCACACTTCATCGGGTTCATCTTGAGGTTATATTGTCGAAGCCTTTCAAGGACCCGACGCAAGTCCACCAAATGATCCTTCCGCCTCATTGTTTTAACAAACCAAGTCATCAACATAGCATTCCACAAGATCATGTAACATCTCGTCAAAGATCTTGGTCATGGCCCTTTGATACGTAGCACCGACATTTTTTAAACTAAAAGATATTCTTTTATAGTTGAATACCCCTTTAGGAGACCTGAAGGCCGTGTGCTCTTTATCTTTCACCACCATACGAATTTGGTTGTATCCAGACGATCCATCCATAAAGAACAAACCCCCATGACCCGTGGTTACATCCGCCATTGTTTCGATGATCGGGACGGAGAAGTCGTCCTTTGGGCATACTTTGTTTAGGTCTCGAAAGTCAACACAAATCCGAACCTGGCCATTCTTTTTCTTTACTGGGACTATATTAGCGAGCCACACCGGATATATGCACAACTCCATAAAGTCGACTTCTAAGAATTTATTGACTTCGGCATTCACTTTGAGTTCCAGCTCGTGGCGCATGCGCCTTTGAGACTGTTTCAATGGTTTGACTGTGGGATTGATCGCCAATTCGTACTTAGCCATTGAAGGCTCCAAACCGGGCATCTCCTTATACTTCCAAGCAAAGCAATCTTTGAATTCTGTTAGCAGTTGTTGGTATGCCAATTTTTCCTCGTCACTCAGGAGGGCACTGATGAAGGTCGGCCGATGTTCTTCAATCCCACTGATGTTGATTTCAACCAGTTCGTCTACGGTTGCTCTCGTGGAGCTGGTTGAAGATCCACAAAGTCGTCATCATCATCCGTGTTAGTAACATAGACGTCATGGACTTCAATGTTTTTCTCCTCTAGCAGGAGATTTGGGGTGCTTTCCTTGTCTTCCTAAAGAGGAGGTAGCTGAGAGGAGCTTTCCTCAACAAGAGATAATTGGTCGAAGTTTATTGGAGAAGGTAACATGAGGATTTCTTCCTCTTCCTCTCCGAAACTGTCAAACTTGATATGGATTTTTGTTTAATCATTGGTACCGGGTAACAGTTCCCCAACATTTACTGTATAGTGGACTTGGAAATCTTCATCTGAGCTGTACCCGAGCCCTCTTGTATCCTTTTTGAATGAAGGGAATTGACCTCGAGCTTGCGAGGGATACCAGAGTTGTTGAAAGAATTTCCATCGGGCAGGATTTTGTACCTGCAGGATCTTCTGCTTCGCGCACATGTCTTGTATGTGCTCTGGCATGTCATCGAATCCTTGAACGATCATAGGGGCATTATCAGTCTGAAGCCTTCCAACCAAAGTCATCTTCAGGCGGACTTCGGGGAACTAGGTCTCCCCTATAAAAGATAAAAGATGATTGGCTTGTCTTCTTTATTGTGATTCCTTTTCTTTCTTTGGAATGTGACTATATAAAAGTCTTCAATGGTTCTACTTTATATTCCTCCCTAACAAAAGGGAGCTGCATGCACGAGGGTGGCAAGGAAATGCTCTTGTTGATTGCCCCACTGATGAGGTTAGCTTCAAAGTTGAATTCTCGTCTTTCAGGCCGAGTTGGCTTAGCCTTGGCCTATAGGGCCATCCTATGCAGTTTCACCTTTTCTTCATTTATGGGGAAGAGCCCGGCTCCTTTTTCTGGGATAACTTTTTGTTTGCCCTTATCCTTGATCTTCTCAAGAGTTGCCGAGGTAGACTCTCCAAAATATAGTGAAGCATCCGCAAGATTGCATTCATTTGGTCGAAAGGGAGCTTGGTTTGCGAAGACTGTATATTGTTCCCCATCTTTTACATATTTGATGCATTGGTGGAGCGTCGAAGGGACGACCCAGTTTTCATGCAGCCAAGGTCGTCCCAGAAGGACCTTATACAAAGTGTTGGCGTCGATAATATAAAACGACACCTTTGTGACAAATTCACTCATGGCCAGCTCTACATCGACTCGGCCAAGGGCGTTTTCAGTATTCTGGTTAAATCCATGTATCTTGACTGCATTCACCTTCTATAAATATGGCATTAAGAACAAGGACTTGACTGTTTTTAAGCGCATGATATTGACAGCCGCACCGACATCAAACATGATCCGATTAATCTCATGGCCATTAATCTTCCCCTACATATACAACAGGCAATTGTGGCAAGAGGAAGACAACAACATATCCTTCTCCGCAAATGTAACATTGGCTGCAAATGCCTCATAGGCTTGACTTTGCAGCTCAGCTACATGGGCTTCATAAGCCTCCGGTTCCTGGAGAATTCTCACGAGGGCTTCCCTCAATTCTTTGTTCCAAGAGATAGCCTCCCATATAGTAATATTAGTAGGAAACCGCTTCATTTGCTCAATAATCTTGCAGTTCGCCCTGGCGTTAGCCCTTTCAAGGGAAGGAAATATCTTGTCCAAGTTAGGCAGCAATGTAGTGGGATTCTCCTTCTTGGGAGGTTGATCCGCCCCTTCCGACTCTTTTGCCTCTCCCTGGAACAGTAGAGCTAGGGATGGTTCTTCTTCCGGAGGTGATGGTGCATCTTGTTGATCTTTGCCGGAAGAGGTAGCTCCCTCAACCAACTCGTTTGGCATTTTCAAATTTGCCTTCGGCGTCTCTGGATCTGTTAACTCTCCTACCGGCTCCTGGGGATTGAATTTGAAACTACGTCCTCGCACCTCCACCTCTGGTATTGGGCCAGATTTTTTCCCTCGGAATATTATACCTTTATTAGGCCAGGAGACGCTGACCCTTTCTAGGTGAGCGGCCTTGGCCCCCTGCCACAGTCGCTACCTCGCCCTCGACCTCGGCCCCGGCCTCTCTCTTCTGCTAGGCACCGATGATATGTGGCTAGAACACCTTTGAGTTTAGAATGGCCAGATGTGGGGCCATCCTCCTCAGGGACCGAGTTGATGTTATCGGGTGGAGGAATTGCAACCATGTTACATGAGAAATTTTTGAACATTTCTTCAAGTTTCTTGACGGTGATTTCTTCATCCTTGTAAAAGGAGAGTTCTTCCGGGATCGGGAGTTTTTCTCCCTCTTCCGCCCAAAGGTACATCTAACGGAGCCAATTCCTCAAACGGGTCTTGCGCTCCATTTCCTCCCATGGGATGTATTTATCCAATGAGACAACTCAAGTAGGATGAGAGGGGATGTACTCTTCCAACTCGTCAATAAGCTTTTGTAACTTTTGTAAAGGAGTTAACTCCCTCGGGGCCTCCATGGCAGCAACATGTTCCGCATGTTTCTTTAACCTCCTTTTGAGGCTTTTCCTTTTGTTCCTCTCTTGCTTCTTGGCCCGCACAATCTCTTGGGTAGAGGGTCGAGCAGGCTTCGAAGTTGCGATAAATGTACCCACGGAGTTATCCTTTACACTAGGCGCCGAGACTCAGAGGGCCTCGGCCTGGAAAGTTTCTTTGACGTGATTTGACCCAGACCTCTTCTTCTTGTTGCCCTCGGAATGTGGCCTGGATGGCCTGTTCAATAACCTCTGGTGGCAAGTCTTGGTATTCGGCTATGCCACTCTGAGGAACAGGAGGTCTTTGGACCATCAGAGTTCCCTCGGCGGCCTTTCGCTTGTTTGCCCCGGCATCCACCTTAGGATCAGCTTTACAGCACTCTCCCTTAGCACCACCTTGTTGGCTTTGTTTTGAAGCATGCCTGGAACTTTCTTCACTGGTCTGTCCTTCATCGCTCTGCCGGAGAACTCTTGCATTGGCCTCTCCGAGGCGTTGTCGTGCCATAGAGTTGCCTTGCGTATGGATCTCCCCTCTTTGAATGAAGATCTCGATGTAATCTTGATCTTCCCGGCATTCTTGGGTGGGGTGAGATACCCTAGCATGGAATTTGCAATAAAGGGGATGTATCTTAGCCACTTCATTATAGTACACCGGCGATTCATGCGCTATTATCCGTCCATCCCTTAGGAGGATATCAAATATCTTCTCAGTGTCTTCCTTGCGGAAAGAACATTGGTGAGAAGGCCGTCAACCTGAGTACCATAATATAGACTCCTCTTGACTGATATTCCCCCCCTTCTACCCCTGGCTCGGGAAAAGTGAAGGAAGTTGCACGTGTATCACATTTGCAGAGAAATTCAATCCTCTCCACACATGTGATTGTGGTGGGATGACAAGATGATTGCCCATATCAAGGACCCCTTGATTGATCAGGTCTTCCACGACGTCTTTAAAGGTCCGACAATCATAAATGGCATGCCCTGTTGCCTGATGGTATAGGAAAATAGCCATGTTGGAGCATTGTGCTTGCCATTTCATTATTTTCTGCTGCAGGCAAGTCTAGTAACCTCTCACGACGGCATAAGTGGAGGAGCTCTAGGACTCTATCACGGGGAAAATAATACAACTTTTCAGGTTCTTCGTCTCCAGATGAGTCTAAAGATTCTTCGGAGAGCCATCCCCCTGACTTTGATGGGGCCTGAGCGGCTGAAGGTCCTTCTTCCCCTAATGAATGTGTCGGAGCAGGCCCCTCTGCAAATGGCCCATATGGAAATGTAGCCAACTGTTCATCGACATGCCGCAAGAACTACAGGAGTTCTCGCTACTCTCGTTATAGGTATCTAATTTCCATTTTTATCTTTCGTATAGTTCTTCGGATTGCCCGACATTCCGGGATTTGCACAAGCATATGCCTCGGCGGAACCTGACGTTGTCGATTGGAAGGGCCGGCCACTAACTCATCAGTGTCGTCGTGCGCGATCGGACCAGATTTGCTAGCTATAAATACCTCTTCTCTTGCCTCGGAGGCCTGATGAAGGGCATTTGCAATAAATTTCCAAACCGTCTTCGGATGGGGTTGAGGTGGGTCCACCTGATGGCCTTGCATGTCAATGGTGTCATCTCGGATAAACTTCTCGACTTGATCCTTAAAGACGTAATAGTCCTCGATGGCATGTCCCGCCATGCGGTGATACACACAATAGGTAGACTTGTCTACCTTATCGACCGGCTTCCGCAGGTCTGGCAAATTGATGAGCTTTTGCTCGAGGCAAAGATCGAAAAGCTATTTGGTGTGCTCTTTCTTAAAAGAGTATGGAGCTTTCTTACGCTCTGACAGCGGGATCTTATTTTCGGACTTTTTATCCGACTTGTTGGAGTTTCCTCCATTGCCCTCATTCGGTGGAGTGAACTCCGCCGCGTTAACTTCTTTACCAGCAGCGACTCAGTCCTTGGGTGCCTTAACTGGAGTTATCAGCAAAGAACATTTCGATCTCTGCTACGATCGAATTCAACTGATCAAACCCATTAACATTTGTGCCGAGAAGTTTTTCATTAACTTCAGCTGCTAAGTGATGACATCTTCCTGGGCCAGAGAGTTGTCACACCTCATGCTGAAGTCCCTCCATCGATGGATAAAGTCCAAAGTAGTTTCCCCTCGTCTTTGCCGAAGAGAGCATAACTCTGTAAGAGAAATTGTTGTGCCCTAGGTTTTGATAATGTCTAACTATAAATCATTGAGAGAATTTAAAACTGAGAATTCAATATCCCACTGGTACAGGGAACCAAGGCTTACTAAGCCCAAGACAAAGTCGACGTGAGGCTCCTCAGTTCAGCAGAAAAGAAGACATTCAAGGGGACAAGTCGATTTGACCAGAAAGCCAAGTCAATTTGGCCTTCATATAGTAGTTGCTCAAGTGAACAAAAAGAAACCAAGTCGACTTAAGGCATATCCAACTCGACTTGGAGCAACATCCAGTAGCTCATGATTCAGAGACAGGGAACACCAAGTCGACTTGATATCCAGAGCAAGTCGACTTGACAGGCATCCAAGAAAATGCTGACAAGACCAGAGGAAACCCCAACTCGACCAGAACTAGTTTCAAGTCGAGTTGCACAGGCCATCCAGAAGCTACAGTATGAAGACACCTGCCCAAGTCGACTAGAAGACATGCTAAGTCGACTTGACGATTCTCCCAGAAGCCCTGTTTAACGGGATCCAAGGCTAAGTCGAGTTCCAGACTCCCTCAACTCGACTTGAACCAGTAGCGGGTCCAGTGAACCCTAAATGGGACCCATCTCTAGCACGTGATCCCAAGTAATGATTGGTGGGATCCGTGCGTACGAGGAAGAAGCCTCGAGAAAGAACTTTTTGGAGGGAAAACATCCTCCTAACTACCTCTGACACATGGACCCCACGAGATATTCCCAGTGGAAGGAATATCACGAACTAAGTTGGATTTTCTGTGCTAAGTGGAAGAGGAAAAATTGGGGAAAGAAAGCGTGGGAGCGCTCGTGTGCTTGCTGAGAACAGAGAGAGAACAGAGGGAAGAACAGAGAAAGGTTCTAGAGAGAGAGGAGGAGCCCCAGAGAGCTAGATTCAAGGCAGTTCGTGAAGGTGAAGCCAATTTGCGAAGACTGATCTTCTCTGAAGGCATTCATCTCTCAAGCGCCTTCAGATCCTACTGTGGAAGGAAGCCTAGGCTGCAGAAAGGTCTGACTCGATCAAGCTTCACCAAGTTCCAGTGAAGGAATTGAAGATCTCAAGGGCAAGAGAGCCACATTGGGGCTCTTAGATCGTGAGGAATCTGCTTCTATCGCTCCAGTTTGCTGCAAGCGGATCTTCCACAGATCGAGCATCAGCCTCTTAGGAATACAATTCAAAGCTCGGCCTGTGTATTTCAGTTTGATGTTTTGTTCTTCTTATTTTCCCATTTATCTGTGATTGTTCTCCTGTGAGAGATTGTGTGATCAGATCGGGCTAGATTGTAACTGTGATCTGATTTGGGCAGGGTTGCCCTGAAGCTAGGGGTGATCATAATTTGGGTTCAACCCGAAAACAAAACCGAACCGATAGATTTGGTTTGGTTTGGTTTGGGTTGGGTTGAAATTTTAAAAAAAAATCGGTTTGGGTTCAAACCGAACCGTATTAAAAATTTTGGTTTAGTTTGGTTTTGGAGTTCGGGAAACCGAACCAAACCGAATAACCCGAATTTAAATATTTTTTTGTCAAGTTAATATAAGTGTATATATAACTATAAACCCTAACTCCAAAAGTCCAATCCCCGCCATCCTGATGGGGTTTTCGACTCTATGAAGTAGGTTTCAAATCACCTTTCATTTTACTGTAACTAAAATTCTTAGTTTTTTATGTGAAAATATTGTGGAGCTTATTCTTACAAGTTTCAACTTTTGATGTTATTTCTTTAATATTTGCTTTATTTGGTAGAAATTCTCTTACCCTATCTTTCTCTACTCATGTTTGAATCCAATCTAATTTATAAAAGGGGACATGAATATGGTTTAAACCGAACCAAACCAAATTAATTCGGTTCGGTTTGGTTTGGTTTTAAAATAGTTTGGTTTGGTTTGGTTCGGGTTGAACCCTTAATTCGGTTCAGTTTGATTTGAAAAAAATTCTCTTCAAACCAAACCAAACCGTGCTCACCCCTACGGCCTACCTGAAGCTGTATGTCAGCGTGTCTGTGAGCAGAGAGGAAGCTCACAGGGTTCAAGCTGTTTGCCAACAGAGTGTAAGGGATCTTCCCTTGGTGTGTGTGCATATTGCACATAGTGAAGCCTTGCTCAGGTTGAGCAAGGGGTGGACGTAGGTCATCTTGTGAGGTGACCGAACCACCTAAAAGACTGTCCCTGAATTGTGTGGTTGAGACTCTTATCCCCTGCGCTAGGTGCTCGATTAGGACCGCTGCACTATTCATTCGATTACATTCTGTTTGGTGTGTTACAAGCACTGTAGAAGGTTCGGCCATATCCGTTAAGTAGAGCTTTATTAGTTTCCAATCTGCATTTGTCTCACTTAAAATTTGTCAAGGATCTATTCACCCCCCTCTAGATCCTCCATTCTGTGTCTAACAGAAACTTTTCGCTCGGCCGTCTGGAAAAGGTCGAGGAATTTTTCTGCATGTCTACCCAATCTGCCACCGAATTGGGCCTTAACCGGGAGTACCACTGGAAGTAACTCCCGTGAGTGAGGTAGCAAAATAGCAGAGAAGACATGATTCCTCTAACGCCAAGTCGCCCATTGCCGTCATGTAGTACGCCAAATGCTCGAGGGGAGAGCCTTGCCCATTGAACTTATGCAACTTCGGGACTTTTGGGCAATCCGGAGGTAGCTTCTTAAATTGATGATGGAGAAGATACGACACGCTGTATAAGTCAATAGTTGTGATACCCTCATCATGTTGAGCAAATTTGGCCTCTACAATCCTTTCAATCATTTGCCTTTGAGCTGTCAAGCTCTCAAGTGCTTGTGTATTCGAGGACCGTGCATTGGCGTCATCCTGTGGAGTTCAATTTCCACCATTGCCGGAATTTTTACAGCAGTAGATGAGGTATTGACGGCAGATGATCTGTTCGGAGGAGCTCACTCAGCTGCTTGCAACGTCACGGAGTTTGGAGTGGTGCCACCAGTTCCCGCAATATCCCTTGCAGGAGGGTTTTCAGTTCTCGATTCTCACACCGTAATTCTTCCAGCGTGGTATTCTGAATGTTTTCCCCCAGCTCATCTTCCGGCGTTGTGTTTTGTCTACCTTGGGAACTACGAATCTCTTCCGGTACCCCTTCAACATGTTCCTGCCCCTACTGTGACGACGAGGCAGCAGCAATTCAGTTGAATTGTGCCACAGTCTGTGCAACAGAGCGAGACTTTTTTAAAAGCGCCAAAAGCTCATTTAACTCCTCGCGAGTTTCCTCTGGCTGGTTGTCGGTCGTATAACAAGCTAACACTTTGACAATGTTCTTAGTTCTTTGTACCACCCTTTTCTTTCGGGGTGGTTATGCCTTCAAGTGAGTCAGTGCCCCCAATCTATCAAAGACAGAGAGTCGAGGTGGCGCAGTCTCTCCTCGATATTTGCTGCTGTTTTGGGTTGACCCCAAAGGTGATGAACATTGGGGCTTTTGATGAACCCCTCTGCGCTTTTGCTCCCATGAACGGGAGGCTGGTTAGCTTCTGGGACACCGACGTCTCTACCCGATGGAGATTCGACATCCGAATGGACTTACCTGCCCTAATTCTCTTGAGAGCGCGGGCCTCGTCTTTAGTGACCCACACTTGTTTTAGGCAGAATTGTCGCTCCTCCGCAGAATTGCGCCCAGATTTGGGCTTGGGGGTGTTTGGTTTGAATCGGTGCGCTTGCTCCCGACCTAACTCCGGAACGCCTGATTTTTTCAGGACTGCCTTATCCTCCCAAACTCGTCGGAGAAGGCTGAAGCGGTTTGATGTGTTGATGGCCGGCACATGCCAGATGTGGGGTGTTATCGACTCGCCTCCATCGAGCCGGACTCAGAGATTCCCGATAAAAAATGGTCTTGCCAGAGTTGGATGTGGCTGCCAAAGGCTTTCTGGCACTGCGGCTGCAGCGCTGCTTCTTTTGATCAACAACAGCAGCAACAGAAATATGGTTGATCGAGAAAGCTCGGTCACCAGCATCAGTTGGTGCAAGGGTGGCTTCTTCGACTACCGGTACAACGCCCAGAAAGTAGGGTGAGCCAACCACGGCTGGGAAGTCCCCGAACACCAATGGGGTGACTAGGTATCCAAACCTGGCATGAGCGACAATGACCTGAGGGACGTATGTTACTGTCGCCATTGTGTTGTTGCCAGTTGTTGTTGTTGTTAGATGTGTCTACGCAGCCTTTCCTTCCCCTTCCCTCCTGAAACAGAAAAAAGGGAATCACAACCTTCGTAAAGGTGTGGATAATCTTTGACAGAAAGAAGAAAGGCGAGAACCGTCTCACTGGTTCAACACTCCCCACACAGGGGAGGCAGAGAACTTCTGGCACTTCATTGAGAAGGCATCCCTCATTGATATTGGACTGGTGATGCAGTTCACATGGTCCAATTTGAGTACTTCACCGGCTTGCTCCAAGCTAGACAGGATTTTGGTATTGGCGGACAGAGAAGATTAGTTCCCCTACATGCAGGCATCTTGTTTACCTAGACTGACTTCGGACCACAAACCCATCCTCTTGAAGGCCAGTCGCAGCCAAGGAAGAAGTCAAGTTTTCAGATTTGAGAGATTTCGATTCAGATAGAAAGACTTCATAGACACTGTCAGAAGGGCTTGGAGTGTACACAGGTATGGAGGTTCTTTCATGGCTACTTTGGTTGGTAAATTGAAGCACTTATCACATGTTCTTAAAAGGTGGGGTGCTGACAAAACCCTACCTAACAAGATAGCAAAGGAAAGGATCCTTCAACACCTGGTAAGGCTAGATGGCTTGGAGGAGACACGATTGTTGGATGACTCTGACATATTGTGCAGAGATACCCTTATGACAGAATTTGAAGAGATCCTCATTAGAGAGGAGATTTGTTGGAAATAGAGATCAAAGGAGAAGTGAATCAAAGAAGAGGACATGAACACTAAGTATTTTTAAAGGATTGCTTCAAAGAGAAGAAGAATCAACCACATTGCATCCATCAAGGTTGGTGAGCAGATTTTCTAGAGGGAGGAAGACATCAAGAGGTGTGCCAAAGAGTTTTACTCCAAGCTCTTTACCGAGTTACAGATGGACGAACCCAGCATTGCAAATAATCTTCTCCCTTACCTCTTCCCAGCAAAGTGTTAGGCCCTCTCCAGCCCCTTTCTAGAGGATGAGATCAGACAAATAGTTTTCTCCTTTGCAGGCGACAAAGTCCAAGGCCTAGATGGTTTCCCTATGATTTTCTTCCAGAGTTGGTACATGGTCAAGGAGAATCTTATTCAGGCTTTGGGGGAGTTTCAAAAGGGTAGGGCCTACCTGGGGGCCTCAACAAAACCCTCTTGATGCTCATCCCAAAGAAGCAGGGTGCACAAGATTTTGAAGATTTTAGACCTATTAGCTTGCTAAATAGTACCTACAAAATCATCACCAAGCTGCTGGCAAGAAGATTGGATAGGGTGATTAGAAGAGTGGTTCATGGACATCAAGGGGTTTTTATCGGGGGTAGGCACATCCAGGAAAACTTCCTAATGGCACATAAGTGTTTGCATGCTATGAAGGCCCAGAGGAAGAGAGGGGTGGTATTGAAGCTGAATTTTGAGAAGACATATGAAAGTATTAATTGGCAATGCCTCTTACAGACTTTAGCTAAGATGGGTTTTGACTAGAGAATCAGAGATGCTTTGGGTGAATCTGGTTATGTATCTTTTCAGCCTTCTTTTCAATTCTGATGAATGGCCGACCCACCTATACTTTCTTAGTGAGAGAGAACTCCGTCAGGGGGACCTGTGTCACCTCTCTTATTTGTTCTTATCGCATAGATTTTGAGCAAGATATGGATGAGGGCTGAGACGGCAGATATTATCAGAGGCTTCCAGGCTAGACACCACAGTCTGAGCATTAGTCACCTTTAGTATGTTGATAACACCATTATGTTCCTAGCAGACGAGGAGAGAGTTTTTTGATGTCAGGTTGATGCTAGAGATACTACAGGAAGTTACTAACCTGAAGGTGAACTACATCAAGAGTACTATAGCGTAAGTCAACATGGAGGAGAGATCACTCAGCATTCATATTGGGTTGTCAGATAGGAGATTTGCCTTTTTCCTACCTGGGCCTTCCTTTGTCCCATGGGCCCCCCCCACTATAGGGACTCGCAGGTGATAGTGTAGAGGTATGAGGCCAGGCTAGTTGGGTGGAAGACGATACTTCTCTCATATAGGGGGAGAATGATTTTATGTAATCGGTGTTGGACAGTCTTCCTATCTACTATCTTTCTATTTTCAGGATCCCCAAAACTGTGGCCAAGAAGCTGGAGACACTCTAAGCTAGATTCTTCTAGCATGGCAACAGAGATAGCGGGAGGGGCTAGCATGACATCTCCTGGGACAGAGTATGCAAAACCAAAGAAACAGGAGGAGTGGGGTTCAAGAACATCAGGGACTTCAACTTGGCACTACTCTGTAGGTAGTTGTACAGGATAGGAGAGAGAGAGACGGTGGGCTATGGCTACATATTATCAGGCAGAGATATTATAACAAGCCTAGAGAATTATATGATGTCTCGCCAATCTAGAGAGGCATCATCCTATGATAGTGATTTCATCAGATCCAGTGTTCGTGTCAAGTTGGGTAATGGGTAGAGGAGCCTATTCTAAAAGGATAGGTAGTGTGGAGATTTCACACTTAAAGAAGCCTATCCAACCCTCTTTGCTATTACGGCGGCACCCTTGGCTTCTATGGCACAATCGTTTGATAGTCAACTATCTAGCGACACCTAGTCGCCTATCTTCAAGAGGAATCTTGTGCAAGACGAGATGAATCATATGGAAAGCCTGCTATCGTTCCTCCTTCACTTCTGGATGGTGCATAGTAGTGTTGATAGATAAGTGTGGAGATGGGAGAAGGAGGAAGGTTTCTCAATCAGATCAGCATACTCACTTATTTCAGACATGGGTGTGTGTCACCATTTTGGTCCCCATGTTTGGGACCCCAAGAGCCCGCTGAAGGTGAAGCTGTTTATATGAAGGATCTCGCATAGTCGGCTTCCCACTTGTGATAGAATTGCACCATTCTTTCATGACACAGTCACATTGTGTTGTTTGTATGGAGAGGTGGAGGACCTCAATCATCTCTTTACGAGCTAAAGGAGGCATGGACTAGGATCGATGATAGGCTACATCACCCCTTGGGCCATTTTGAGATTGTGCAGCGACTTTTCCTCAAAACACAAAGGGGATAGAATCCTCTGATGGCCGATCCTTCAAGCTACTTTATGGGCTTTGTAGGGCAAAAGGAATAGAAGAATCTTCAAAGAGGAAGTATGAGTGGAAGAGAGTATTGTTTCTTTTGTTTGTGAGAGAGTGTGTGACTGGGCTAAGCATCTTCGTAAAGTGGAGTCCCATAACTCCTCAATTTTCTTTTTGTTGGCGAAGAGATAGGGGCTTGCCCTCTTGATAGGGCCTTTTTGTACAAGGATTTTCTTGGGGGTTGACTATTTACACTTGTAAATCCCTCTTTCTTTTCATTTAATACATTAGTGGTACTACTCACTATTCAAAAAAGAAGTCCACTATAATACCCATGTTCCTGAAAGGGTGAGAGTACTCATGCAAGATCTACACTGGATCCTATACTGGGCATTATATGATCCTTTATCCAGTCAACCCAAAAAACTTGGTGGATTACCATACTTACTTAATCCCTTAAGCGACGTTTGATTGCTATATCAAACACCTCTATCAATAGCACATTTGATATTGATATTGATAGGAAGTGTTTGCTTGTATTCATATCAATTTTAATATTATTATGTTAAAAGAGTCTAGTGCTATATCATTAATACAGATCCAAACCTGTATTAAAAAGAATACAATCCAGAATTTGAGAGCCCAAAAACAATATCTCCTCCCCTTCCTCCAGTTTAATTTTATACTTCTCCTTTAGTTGCCACCCTTGACACTCCCATATCAATATCAATATTGATATTCCATACTCTAAAAATGTTAATATCAAAACTAATACTATATCAAAATTAACGGTCCAACCAGATAGGGCATTAAAGTGTACGATCCATCCCAATTTGTGGGTGGCACTGACTGTAATTTATATATGCCAAAACATTAGAGATTTTGGGAGAAGGTCCAAAGACCCAAACAGTAACCTGCCAGATGAAAATACACATTGATGATATGAAATTTGAAGGATTCGTTTGCAGTGGAAATCTGCAAGTCTTAAGATATCCACTTGAAATTTTGTTCCACTCATCAAATAAAATTAAAGTGTCCATGATGGATTTCAATCAAAATGATAAATGAGAAGAACCCAACATCCATGCACAAAACCTATACTCCATGCTTATTCTATGTATGCTAAACTAAAACCGTTATAGATTAAGCTAAAGGTTCGCTGAATGAAACTGACCTCTGGTGCAAGATAACAGCGCCTCCTCCCTCCAGTATGAAAGAAAAATGAGAAGTCTGAAGGGTCATCGATGGGTATGTATGTTGGTTTGAATGATGCGAAGTCCGCAAGGTACAACCAGTTCCAAGATGTAACCAGGACATTCTCACATTTGATATCACCTAGGATGATAATAATGAAAACCCATGTCACTAGAAACACATTGGCAATTCTAGTTGATGGGGAAATACTGACGTCTGCAGTGGATGTGCTCACCATGACAGACACCATTCTCGTGGCTCTGCTTGACAGCACACAGTAGCTGCACAACCAAACGAGCTAAGTCGGCAAATCATACATCTGAAAAGAAAAAAACAAGAAGAACTACTTACGCAACAGAATTCGTAACAGCAACTGGAAGCCAAATTCAGTCTCTCGGGAGAATCTCACGGTTTTCTAGGGTTCCAATCCGACTGACAAAAGAATACAATAGTGACAGTATTGCCATTTACCTGAAAGGCCAGCCACTTCTTCTCAATAAGACTGAGGAAAGGCCGAGTGCTGAGACGGTCATGGAGGTTGCTGAAGAAGTACTGCCTCAGGAGGTAAGCCGCTTTATCCGTTTCCAGCCAGAACTAAATTCCCAGATTCAAATATAAGTTAAAAAACATATACTCCTTATTCATTACACTGAAACAACTGCAATGTATCAGAGTAACAGTTTAAAATGATCGCAAAAACCCGATTAGCTTACGTATTCAGCTTTTGCCCACCAATCGGTACTGAAACAAAGCATAACCTGGTTTCACTAGAACCTACTTTCAGATTTAAAATAGCCTAATCGCAGAGGTTTTTTTGGGAAAAAAAATATGCATTTTTGTGGAAAGTTGAGTAATTGGGATGCCATATCTAGCTCCGTGAGAGAGAGAGAGAGAGAGAGAGAGAGAGAGAGACGCCATACCTGGAAGGGCCAAACATGAGGATGCCTTACCCGCCGAAAGATCTCTCTTATCTCGGAAAGCCTCCTCTCGTACTCCTGTCAACAAGGGGGGTTCAGATTCGAAGAGAATTGGATGAGGGACGAAAGACCCGAGTTCTGATGTGCGAAGCGATAAAAGGAAACGGCCGCGGCACCTTGAGGACGAGGGGATCGCCGCGCTTGAAGTAGACCTTCACGAGGACCTCGCCCTCGTCGTGCTTGCATCGGATGGACTTGAACAGGCGGTCGTGGCCGAGGGGCTCGATGAAGACGAGGTTGTAGGAGGAAGGGAGGTCGTGGAGGTAGTACTCCGACGCCGAAACCTGCGTCGTCTTCGCTATCTTGTTCCCCATCGCCGGCTTGTGCCAACCTCCGTCCGGCGCGATCGACCATGGAGGAGAACGCAGGAAAGGGTAAAGGGGAACCTCTTTCCCTCCCGAAGTAGGGATTTTGTAACGTTTTGGCGTGAAGAGTTCGACAGGCGGAAGTTGAAAGCTACGAGAAATGTTCGGGCTCCGTGCGCCCCGCCAATATTACGGCGCCACGTCGATGAACTTTCCTAAGATTACTTGAGGTTAAACTCACACACAACGCAATGGTCCCAAACTATTTCCCGATTGGATCGGATTAGACATTCGGATCCATTCACTCTTGAAAACATTAAAATTTCTAAAATATGTATGCGTCATTACACAATATAATTTCTTGAAATTTACAAATACCACTCTAGTAAATGAACAATTACGGAATTGTCATTTTTACACAACTATTATTACTAATAATCTAGTTACATTGCAATATTCGCAAGAATACCTTCCTCATCATCCACGTTTAGTTAGCATTATGTTAAATCTTTAATTTAATTATAATTAATTGTTAATTATATTTTAAAAATATCAAAGTATACTTAATGTAGAGGTGGAAAAATGATCACTAGACCTAGTACCACGTTTTTAAGATTTATTTTCTCGGGGAAGGACGTCCATCCACATGTGGAAGCCTACAAGCACTAGAAAGATGACGTCAAAAGGAGCCCTGGGCATTACCCAAGGGGAGAACTGTAACGACCCGAGAATCCGATTACCGGGAAGGCCCGATAACCCGAGACTCGCACCGCCACCCACGAGTCCGAAGACTCGGAAGGGTTAGAAGGATGGTGTGGAAACTACACAAGTATCACAAGTAATTGTAGAAATTAAACAGTTATAATATTAAACATGAAATAAATTAACATTTTACATGGTCCACAATAGAAAATAAATAACAACAACAGTAGTCCACAACTAGTACAGAGACAAGAAAGAAAAGTACAGCTACACGGGGCATACCCCGGCTCTGATCTCTGGCACTACCTCTGGGCACCCGCACCACGCTGCACCCCAGACGCGCTCCCCTGGGGCGCCGTCTCACCTGAAACATGGTGAAAACACGCAGGGAATGAGTCTCGGAACAAGACTCAGTAGGGATCACTCGAACCCTACCACGTAAAATGGGAAACCACTACGCTAGCGGTAGGAGAGTACCTCGGAAAGGAAAACCATGTACTCTACCAAACAAAGTCCTACGGCAAGCAAACCGGCACACGTGCCACGGTGAGACAACCGAAACTCAACGGTCGACCCGGCAAACCCGAAGGTCAAAGCCATGAAACTGACAGTCTGACACTCCGTACTTGACAGGAGTACCTCCCACTAGAAGCACAGTCGGTAGCGTCCCCGGATGACTTACACCGCACCGCGGTGAAATGCCTGACGTGGTAGCGCCTACCAAAGGCACGAACACCGAAAAAGTAACCACAAACAAGTGACTAGCTGGGGTCACAACCGCCCCCAACCACGTGTGCACACACAGACCGTGCGTCCCTAGTCTGGTCCTCTGACCGGTTTTCCCCTCAGCCGGACTCTGGCTGCAAGACGTGGGGCCCGACGGCAACCGGTCCACAAACCGCCTCTAAGGGTAAGTCCGTACACCACTCCCTGGTGTGACCGGTACCGCGTACTAGTATGCTACGACTAGTGGAGGGTCACTAAAGGAGTAGACTCTCAAGTCAACGGAAAACCACGTCACAATCACAGGTACGCGGAACGCTCCTTGTACCAACACCGTCACACAGCGGCACAAGTCGAAATCACCATCTCCCGGGACCCCACGGCACCCTCACGTGTGGCCCCCACATGATGCCCAGCATCAGTCGGACCACGGGTCAGCATAGGGATCGAGACTCGCTCATCCAGGACTCAAATCAGCAAGGGATGGGAGACGCGGTCACCGGAGGACCGCCTCCTGTGGTAGCGGTTTGCCCTGGACCGCAACCACACAGTCGTGGTCCTCCTGGAACCGCGACCACCCTGGCGCAAGAAAAATGAACGCGGTCACCCGGTGACCATGTTCACACAGTAGCGGTCTCCAGGAGACCGCGACTGGAAACCAACGGTCAAAAATGCCTCGGGGTCCGTGCCGGTCCCCACGGTGAACGCGGTTGCCACCAGACCGCGACCAACAGTCGCGGTCTGTCGCAAGACCGCGTCCGCCCACCGACACTCTAAAGCCCCAACGGTTCAAAACCTACTGAAAGCGGTCCCCGCCTTACCGTGACCAGTGAAAACGGTCACTGGTAGACCGCGATCACCTCGAAAAACCGAGAACGGCGGGAAATGGCCTAAAACACCATTCCACGCCCCAATCACCCCCGGGTGATGGGGAAACAAAGGGGGAACTCGTCCCCACGCCCTAGTGCATTGAATGATGCCCCCAAAACTCCAAATGGCACGGTAAAACTCTAGATCGGCACTCAAACCCCCAAAGCATGCATTTCCCGTCCCGAGCTCAAACAAACCCCTCTCGGCTCCCCGCCGGCCTAGAAATCACGGGAAAGGAAAGCACGGAGATAGAGGATCGTCACCCTACCTCAATGGAGCAAATGCTCTGCCGGATCGTCCACGAATCGCGAAGAACGCTTTTAGAAACCCCGCCTCCCCACGCTTCCCACGCTTGCCGCACGCCCGCACGATTATCTCGACGTCACCCACGTCCTTGCCGCGTTGCACCGCCGCTGTCTGCAGCCGGAACGGAGGTCGCCGCGCTCGAACGGGAGAGAGGGAGAGAGAGAGAGAGCGGCCACGGTTGGGGAAGGAAGGAGGAAGAAGAAGAAGAAGAAAGAGAAAGGGAAAAGGAAAAAGAAAAGAAATGGGAATATATAGAAAATCCGATTTTTCGAAAAAATACCGAAAAATAGAAAAATACGTTTCCGGAATCCTCGGAACGCACCGATCGTAACGGTACCACTCGTGCCCAGGTGAACGACCCGGTCCACCCGCAGCGAGCTTCCGAAGAAAGAGCCGAAACACACACCGGAAATCGGAAAACACGCACAGAAAAGCCGCGGAACGCCTCCGGGCCTTCGAAACGACTCCGGATCGCGTCAATCCGAACGCGAAAGATGTCCGAAACGAAATTTCAGACACAACGGAGTCGGACGCTCCGAAAAACTAGATCCGAGACCCACAAAGAAGGATCCGAAAGGTCCGAGATATTACAGCCCTCCCCCCTTAAGGAATTTCATCCTCGAAATTGAGAACAACCTAAGGGGAAGGAAGAGGAAGACTCACTCAAATAGGTACGGGAACTGCTGACGCATCTCGTCCTCACGCTCCCAAGAAGCCTCACCACCAGAGTGCCGCTGCCACACCACCTTTACCAAGGGGATGATCTTGTCCCGCAGGCGCTGCTCTCGCCTATCCTCCACGCGGATCGGAAACTTTGGGAGAGAAAGATCTGGAGTCACCTTAGGCCAAATAAAATCCTCGAGCACGTAAGAGTCATCGGGCACATACTTCCGCAACATCGAGACGTGGAACACGTCATTCACCGACGCCAACTCAGGGGGTAACTGCAACCGATAAGCGACCTCACCGATGCGTTCCACAATCACAAAAGGACCAATATAGCGGGGACTCAGCTTCCCACGCCGTCTAAAACGCATCACCCCCTTCATCGGAGAAACTCTCAAGAACACATGATTGCCTACGGCGAACTCGAGAGGCTGCCTCCTATGGTCAGCATAGCTCTTCTGCCGACTCTGGGCCGCCAACATGTTCTGACGAACCACGTGCACAATGACCACACATTGCTGCACCAACTCTGGTCCCGTCAAAACCCGCTCACCAACTTCAAACCAATCGAGTGGAGTCCGGCAAGGACGCCCATACAAAGCCTCATAAGGAGCCATGCCGATGCTCGAATGATAGCTGTTGTTATAGGCAAACTCCACCAACGGCAGGTGGTGAATCCAACTCCCCTGCCACTCTAGGCAGCAGGACCTCAGCATGTCCTCCAATGTCTGGATGGTCCTCTCCGACTGACCATCAGACTGAGGATGATACGCCGAGCTAAAAGCTAACTCCGAGCCAAGCACTCGCTAGAAACTCCTCCAGAATCTAGAAGTGAAGCGCGGATCCCGATCTAACACGATCGAAACGGGAATCCCATGCAACGGAACGATCCGTTCCACATACAGACGAGCCAACTTGGACACGCTCCAGCTGACTTTGACCGATAACAACCGCGTCACCTTCGTCAGCCGATCCACCAGTAACCAAATACTGTCCTGCCCACTCGGGGTCCTCGGTAATCCTACCATAAAATCCGTGGTCACGTGGTCCCACTTCCACGCAGGAACATCCAAGGGCTGGAGAGTACCTCCTGGTCGCTGATGCTCCGCCTTCACCTGCTGACAGATCAGGCACCTGGCCACAAATTCTACGACATCTCTCTTCATGCCAGGCCACCAGAACTGCCTTCGCAAGTTCCAATACATCTTCGTCGCACCCGGGTGTACGGTGTACCTGCTCCCATGAGCCTCGCGCAACACCACACGACGAACTTGCTCCTCCGCTGGGACGTACAGCCTGCCGCGAAACCTCGCAGCACTGTCCTCGCCGAGCTCCACATCAGCCATCGCCAGAATCCGGGGCAACTCCGGGTCCGCATGCTGAGCCTCTGTCACCTGACGACGGATAGCAGGAGTGACAGTCAGACTCGCAAGCACCGCCAACCCTGGCTCCTGGGGAATCCTGAGCCTGAAAGATACTTCGGGCACTTGTTCCTAGAGCCTCCACTTCCTCAACATCAAGGCATTGACCGCAACCTTCCGACTCAAGGCATCGGCAATGACATTCATCCTGTCCGGCTGATAAGACAGGGTGAAGTCATAATCCTTCATGAACTCCATCCAACGCCTTTGCCTGAGGTTCAGGTCCCTCTGGGTAAACACATACCTCAAACTCTGATGGTCAGTGAACACCTCGAACTTTTCGCCATACAGATAATACCTCCAGATCTTCAGCGCGAAGATCACCGCCGCCAACTCAAGGTCATGGGTAGGGTAGTTCTCCTCGTGGGGCTTTAGCTGCCGAGATGCATAAGTCACCACTCTACCATGCTGCATCAATACAGCATCCAATCCGACGCCGGAAGCATCTGTACACACTACGAAACCTCCCGATCCAGAAGGCAAAGCCAACATCGAAGCCAAGGTGAGCAATCTCTTCAGTTCCCTGAAGCTCTGCTCACACTCCTCAGACCAGACAAAAGGCACATCCTTTCGCGTGAGTCTACTCATCGGGGCCGCAATGCGAGAAAAATCCTGGATAAACCGGCGATAATAGCCCGCAAGCCCCAAGAAACTCCGGATCTCCATCACCGACCTCGGCCTCGGCCACTGCATTACTGCCTCGACCTTGGTGGGGTTCACGAAAATACCATCACTAGAAATCATGTGCCCCACAAAGTGCACCTCGCAGAGCAAGAACTCGCACTTGCTGAGCTTCGCATACAACTGGTGATCTCGCAACGTCTGCAGCACTACACCCAAATGGTACGCGTGCTCCTCGGCAGACCGCGAATAAACAAGGATGTCGTCCACGAATATGACCACGAACTGGTCCAAATACGGACGAAACACCCTCTGCATCAAGTCCATGAAGGCTGCAGGGGCATTGGTGAGCCCGAACGGCATCACCAAAAACTCATAATGCCCGTACCTCGTACTGAATACAGTTCTTCTCCACATCGGACTCGCGAATTTTCAGCTGATAGTAACCGGACCGCAAATCAATCTGCGAGAACACTCGCGCAGACTGAAGCTAGTCGAACAAATCATCAATCCGCGGCAACGGATACTTGTTCTTACTGGTCACTTCATTCAGCTGCCGATAGTCAATGCATAGCCGCAGACTACCGTCTTTCTTCTTTACAAACAACACGGGCACACCCCAAGGGGAAAATCTAGGACGAACGTACCCCTTGGCCAGCAGCTCCTGCAATTGCGCCCTCAACTCCCTCTACTCAGCGGGGGCCATACGGTAGGGAGCCTTCGCCAAAGGTCCCGTATCAGGCACAACCTCGATCACAAAATCGATCTCCCGCTGGGGAGGTAACCCAGGCAATTTCTCGGGAAAAATGTCGGGAAACTCGCACACCACCAGAATGTCCTCGACATTCGGCTCCATCCGTTCAGTCACAACCAGGAGACGCGAGAAAACCATGACAACCAGAATCAAGCAATCGACGAGCTCGAATAACAGAAATGAGGAATCGAGAAGAGGTGGAACGGATACCTTGGAAATAGAAGGTCCGCTTGCTCGGATGCTGGAAGTAGACCCTCTTCATTCCACAATCCACCACCGCTCCATGAATCTCGAGCCAGTCCATGCCTAGAATCACATCATAATCCCGAAGCTGCAACGCATACAACCTGCTTGGCATACTCCGCCCATCGATCCAAACCGGAACCTGATCAAAGCAATACAGAGTGATCATAAAATCACCCGAAGGCAACTCCACTGCCAAGTCACCGGACAACTGGGTCACCGGCTCCTCAATACTCAGCGCGAAATCCTCCGAAATAAATGAATGAGACGCGCCAGAATCAAACAAAACCCGAGCCGCACAACCCAAAATCTGAACGGTACCTTCCACGAGCTGTGACGCCACTGCCTCTGCCCTGGTCAGGTGCGTGATCTGGCCCCGAGCTCTTTGCCTCAAGCCCTGAACAAACTGCGCGGTCTTCACCCTCTCATGCTCCATGATGTGAGGTGCATACCGACCCAGCTCGATAAATCGGGCCCTGTACTGCAACACGGACATGTCGCCCTGTACCAGCTCCAGAAACTCTCGCATCCGCTGCGTAGCAACATAATCTGGACAGTACGTACGCTCGAAAGCACTGACGAAGTCATCCCACTCGACCTGCTCAAGTGGACGAAGCTGAAAAGACGTCTTCCACTCGGAAGACCACCACTTCCGAGCCGTACCCTGCAACTGGTTGTAGGCCAATACCACTCTGTCCTCGGCAGCACTCTTCGCAGAACTGAACACCCGCTCCATCTCATCAAGCCAATCACGAGCCGCATCAGGGTCTACCTGGCCGCTGAAGTAAGGTGGATGGAACTGCATGAAGTCCCTCACTGCTCGGCCTGGCCCACCCCTAACTGACGAGCCCTCACCGGCCTCTCCGTCGAACTGCTGAGACATAAGCTGGTACATGCCACGGAAGAAATCCTTGGCCCCCGGAACTCTCGCGGTATCCGCGGCCTCGGTGGCCCCTGGTGGTGATATGCTATGCTCCTCCTGGTCCCTCTGGACCCCCTGCTGGATCTCCTGACCTCCAGCCGACTGCCCCTGCTGAGAGCGAGAGCTCCTCCTTGGCGCCATGCTCACTCCTGAAGCAAAAGACAGAGAACACGAAAAACGGCAAGGTCAAAATAAACACGCGGTGCCCAATGCCAGCGTCACCTGTACATCATCGATGTGGACTAGTGGACCACTACAATTACCTATGATTCTCATGTAATTCCACAAACGGCACTCTGATACCAGCTGTAACGACCTGAGAATCCGATTACCGGGAAGGCCCGATAACCCGAGACTCGCACCGCCACCCACGAGTCCGAAGACTCGGAAGGGTTAGAAGGATGGTGTGGAAACTACACAAGTATCACAAGTAATTATAGAAATTAAACAGTTATAATATTAAACATGAAATAAATTAACATTTTACATGGTCCACAATAGAAAATAAATAACAACAACAGTAGTCCACAACTAGTACAGAGACAAGAAAGAAAAGTACAGCTACACGGGACATACCCCTGCTCTGACCTCTGGCACTACCTCTGGGCACCCGCACCACGCTGCACCCCAGACGCGCTCCCCTGGGGCGGCGCCTCACCTGAAACACGGTGAAAACACGCAGGGAATGAGTCTCAGAACAAGACTCAGTAGGGATCACTCGAACTCTACCTCGTAAAATGGGAAACCACTACGCTAGCGGTAGGAGAATACCTCGAAAAGGAAAGCCCTGTACTCTACCAAACAAAGGTCCTACGGCACGTAAACCGTACACGTGCCACGGTGAGACAACCGAAACTCAACAGTCGACCTGGCAAACCTAAAGCTCAAAGCCACGAAACTGACAGTCTGACACTCCGTACTTGACAGGAATACCTCCCACTAGAAGCATAGTCGGTAGCGTCCCCTGACGACTTACACCGCACCGCGGTGAACTGCCTGACGTGGTAGCGCCTACCAAAGGCACGACCACCAACAAGTAACCACAAACAAGTGACTAGCTGGGGTCACACCCGTCGACGTGGGTCCAACCGCTCCCAACCACGTGTGCACACACAGACCGTGCGTCCCTAGTCTGGTCCTCTGACCGGTTTTCCCCTCAGCCAGACTCTGGCTGCAAGACGTGGGGCCCGACGGCAACCGGTCCACAAACCGCCTCTAAGGGAAAGCCCATACACCACTCCCTGGTGCGACCGGTACCGCATACTGGTAGGCTACAACTAGTGGAGGGTCACTAAAGGAGTAGACTCTCAAGTCAACGGAAAACCACATCACAATCGCAGGTACACGGAACGATCCTTGTACCAACACCGTCACACAGCGGCACAAGCCGAAATCACCATCTCCCGGGACCCCACGGCACCCTCACGTGTGGCCCCCACATGATGCCCAGCATCAGTCGGACCGCGGGTCAGCACAGGGATCGAGACTCGCTCATCCGGGACTCGAATCGGCAAGGGATGGGAGACGCGGTCACCGGAGGACTGCCTCCTGTGGTAGTGGTCTGCCCTGGACCACAACCACACAGTCGCGGTCCTCCTGGAACCCCGACCACCCTGGCGCAAGAAAAATGAACGCGGTCACCCAATGACCGTGTTCACACAGTAGCTGTCTCCAGGAGACCGCGACTGGAAACCAACGGTCAAAAATGCCTCGGGGTCCGTGCCGATCCCCACGGTGAACGCGGTTGCCACCAGACCGCGACCAACAGTCGCGGTCTGTCGCAAGACCGCGTCCGCCCACCGACACTCTAAAGCCCCAACGGTTCAAAACCTTTTGAAAGCGGTCCCCGCCTGACCGCGACCAGTGAAAACGGTCACTGGTAGACCGCGATCACCTCGGAAAATTGAGAACGGCGGGAAACGTCCTAAAACACCATTCCACGCCCCAATCACCCCCGGGTGATGGGGAAACAAAGGGGGAACTCGTCCCCACGCCCTAGTGCATTGAATGATGCCCCCAAAACTCCAAATGGCGCGGTAAAACTCTAGATCGGCACTCAAACCCCCAAAGCATGCATTTCCCGTCCCGAGCTCAAACGAACCCCTCTCGGCTCCTCGCCGGCCTAGAAATCACGGGAAAGGAAAGCACGGAGATAGAGGATCGTCACCCTACCTCAATGGAGCGAATGCTCCGCCGGATCGTCCACGAGTCGCGAAGAATGCTTTTAGAAACCTTGCCTCCTCACGCTTCCCACGCTTGCCGCACGCCCGCACGATCGTCTCGACGTCACCCACGTCCTTGCCGCGTCGCACCGCCGCCGTCTGCAGCCGGAACGAAGGTCGCCGCGCTCGAACGGGAGAGAGGGAGAGAGTGAGAGCGGCCACGGTTGGGGAAGGAAGGAGGAAGAAGAAGAAGAAGAAAGAGAAAGGGAAAAAGAAAAAGAAAAAGAAATGGGAATATATAGAAAATCTGATTTTTCGGAAAAAATACCGAAAAAATAAAAAATTACGTTTCTGGAATCCTCGAAACGCACCGATCGCAACAGTACCACTCGTGCCCAGGTGAACGACCCGGTCCACCCGCAGCGAGCTTCCGGAGAAAGAGCCGAAACACACACCGGAAATTGGAAAACACGCACGGAAAAGCCACGGAACGTCTCCGGGTCTTCGAAACGTCTCCGGATCGCTCCGATCCGAACGTAAAAGATGTCCGAAACAAAATTTCGGACACAACGGAGTCGAACGCTCCGAAAAATCAGATCCGGGACCCACAAAGAAGGATCCGAAAGGTCCGGGATATTACAATAACCCTCCGATGCTTAAGTCAGGATCATAGTGAGGGAAGAACAACAGGAGAGAGAGAGAGAGAGAGAGAGAGAGAGAGAGAGAGAGAGAGAGAGAGAGAGAGAGGATACGAGAGTATAGTAAACAAGCCTAGGAGGGGGAGCGGGGTCCTCGGATGTGCTCGTCGCTTCTCGCGAGTGCTCAGAGGATGCTCGCTGAGCATAGGGTGTACTTAAAGAGTCACGGGGACATAGTGGAACGATGGGATTAGCCTCCCTGAATGAGTTTTTGCTTTCATCTTCCTATCTCTACCCTCTTTCTCTCTATGTGCCTGAATCTTTTCTTCTCTTGTGTGTCTATGCGACCGTGTCTTTGTGTGGTCGGAGGCCTATTTATATAGGTTCCTCTGGTGGTGAAGGGTATGTTCCCTAACGGGGAAAGGCACAGGCCGCGAGATAATGCCTCCTTGATCGTGGGGGGAGTTTCCCATTGTACTTCTACTTAATCAGAAAGTGTGGCCTCGGGGCGAGAATCTTGGCGTCATGGGTGTGACCTCATCCATGCTAGAGAAGAGGCCTATAATGGTGGGAGCAACATTCGATCGCTGGAGAGTCGTTTGACATCTGGGATGTCCGCATCGATGCCTCCTGTGGGCTGGCGAATGCCTCTATTGGGCCGTCATGTTTTTGGGTTGCAAGCTATCGGGCGGCCTGCTTCGATCATGATTGGGCCGGGCTGCTGCGGGCCCGGTGCTAGTGGGCCACAATGGGCTGGCGGGCTTTACCCTCCTCACTAGCCCCCCCACTCTTGGGCGTCAAGCATGATCGGGGTTTGAGAGGATCTTCCAACGGGCCAATCGGGGGAGGCTTCTAGGAGGATCTTCCCGCACTGTTCGACTCCATGGGTTGTGGCCCCGTCGCTTGTTGCGATTCTTGGCGCACAAGGTAACCCCTGTCGGGATGTCATGCAACGTCACTATCATCATGATGCGGTCATTTTTTACCTGGAAAGGTGGGCGTGAGTGGCCGCTTGGGTTTCTAGCTGCCAACCTCAGTGGTGATAGTCATCTCCCGTCTTCGTAACCCCTTGAGATGGCCACTTTGCCTTTAGGGTCTATAAATTAGGGGGATGAGCTTCTGAAGAGGCTTCCCATGTTTCCCTCGTCTTCGGCACAAGAGTATGCTGCCTCCTCTGTGCCCATCCTTTGTCCCGATGAGGACCCTTCTTTTTCTTTCTACGCCTCATGGCATCCCGTATGAGACTCATTATTTCTGGTTCCGAACCTTCCATGGAAGAAGCCAGCCGCACCGGTGTCCCGGGTACTTCGGGGACCGGTCCCTGTCATCCTCGTTCTCCTCCCCTAGTGTCTTACATGGTAGTCCACGGCTTCCGGGAGGCCTTCCAGATTCCGTCCAACTACGATATCATATTCCCTACTATCGAGGAGTATCTAGGATGTTATTACCTCGACGACATCAATATTTCCATAGAGTCTTTCTGGGCAGGGTTTCGGTTCCCCCTTCATCAGTTCTTCAAGTCTGTTCTCTATTTCTACGGCAAGTACTTGGGTGATCTTTCCCTCAATTCTCGACGCATACTTTACGCCTTCGTGCATATTTGCAACCGGGCAACAGTCACACCCGCCGTCCATCTTTTCTGTCAATTATGCAGTCTTCAGTGTTGTCCCAGTGCTGATCACCCATCTTTTTATCTTCGGGCCAAAAATAATCGATCCATCATTTTTGTTTCCGCCGCCATATCCAACATCAAGCGCTAGGCCGAGCACTTTATCATCGTGACAAAGGTAGGGGGCGTTGGCCGAGCCAATGACTGGGGTTTCTTTCACATTCTCCAACTTCGTGTGGGTGACAATTTGCCAACCCCAACCAGCGAGAAAGCCAAGGCGATAAAGGCCATTCTTCGCCACCCCGTTTGCGATGTTGACACGAGGCTGACTCCCGATGTACTCCGGGAATTAGGATTGAGCCCCCCACTGCCTCCTGGTATGACCTTTACTATTTTCATGGTTCCTCCATCTTTGACTTCTAATGGTCTTGCCGTGGTGTAGGGCCTCCGACTCCACCAGAGCTGCAGTATGAGACGGTGGAGCTGTCGATGCTCGTTCCCCAGCCGTGCGACCACATTGAGCCGGGTGTAGATCAGGTGACCGTCGTGGCCCCCCAACTAGCAATCACCTTTGAGCTGGGGCGCCTACCATACCCCTTGCCGATAGCGGCTTAGGACCTACACCCACCTTTGTCATCATCCCCCGTGGTCGCCATCTCTGCGCCCAGCACCGGTTCAGACACTTGCGCGGCTAGCCCGACAATGGTCTTCAGTAGCCCGAGGAGCTCATCGGACGCACCTGCCGAGGTCTCGCCAATGGTCGGGGACAAGCGTCGGCGGGTTGATCTCGGGGCTGTGGCGGCGATGGACCGCCAGCGCCGCCTCTCGAAGAAGAAGAAAGTCATTGTTGCTGAGACGTCGTGTGTTCGGATGCCGCCCCCTCCTCCGCGATCCATGACTCCTCCGGCCACCAAGACCGAACCGGTGGATGTCCACATGTCCGCACCATTCCCCCCCGTCTGCTCACTGCAGACGGGGGCTGGCGCATCGGTTCATGTCGAGGAGCCAACCGAAAGGGGCGAGATGATTGAGGATGTGACGACCCAGACTCCGGATACCAGGTAAACCCGATACCACTTGGATTCTGAGAGGCCTCCCAAGAGCGGTAAAGCTCTGAAGGGATAAAAGAAGTGTTTGAGGTACATTGAACTTCCAGATAAAGTAAGTAAATAATTAATTACTAAGATCATGATTGCTAAATTAGCAGAAATAAAATTATATTTTCTATAACAATTAAAACTAGCAGAGTCCAGTCCAACTAAAGTATAGTACAACAGGAAAGAGAACGTACTCTCAAGTCGAGGGAAGCCCGACACTGGCAAACGCATGCAACTAAGAACCACGCACTGCACCTCCAAGCACGAGGAAGAACAACTGCACCTGAAAAGTCAGGGGTGAGTCTCGTCTTACTGGCTCGGTAGGGATCCCGCAGAACCCTACCACAAAATAAAAGCGATAAACATCAGTGCTAAACAACTATAGCAAAGTAGTAACAGCAAGAGCAGGAACAGCAACAACAACAACGGAAGTAACAGCCACCACGACGAAAGTTGAAGGAACCACGGTTGAGTCGCAAGCTACTCCTATCGGTAAGAACACGAATCCCTAGACACATAGTTGGGAATCACTAAAGTGATACAAGAAACATTGGCTACACAGCCAGGACATATCACGACACCTCAGTCGTGTAGGCTCGTCTATCTAGACAAAAGCCCAACTCAAGACCACACTGTCTAAAAGCACAAGACATACACGATCTCATCGTCGTGTACGCTACAATAACCGTAACCTCGGGTGAAGCCAAACACATACTACCTGGCAAGTCACGCCAACAGTGACGAAAAATAGTCACGAAAGTCACAAGTTAAGTGTCATGTGACAGAAGCACCTCCTCACTAGAAGAACAGCCAGATGTGTCCACTGACGTCTTACACAGCGCCACAAGTATCTCCCACTCGCCTAGAACGGCGGTAACTGAGATACTAAACTGAGCACCAATGAACTACATTAACGAGTGACTAGTCAGGGTCACGCTCATCGACGCTCGCCCAAACGCCCCTGACCACGTGCGCACACACAAGCTCAATGTCTTGAGCCAGGCCTCTAGCTGGTTTTCCCCTCCCGTAGGACTCTCACGGCAAGACAAAGGGGCCCACGACAACCAGCCTACAAACCGTCTCAACCGGAAACACATCCCGCCACCACTCCCAGGTGGGCCGACACACAGGAAAGTGTCGTCAGGCTATGACTAGTGGAGGCTCACTAGACACAAAGACTCAAAACAACGAACACCGAAGTACAGATAGGGTAAGCACACACCTGTGGCACGTACTACATAGCACAAGGCAGCACACTAGACTGTCGCCAGACTCAGGATAGTCAACTAGACCTGCTAACACAATGATCCTTGAGTCACAAGACTCATGTCAAGATCGTCGCACATCACGGCAACATGCCGTTAATCAGCCTAGTCCCTAAGCCAAAATCACGGTAAAACACATTATGGAAGACGGCACATAATAGCCGGATCCATAATAGTAATAATGATAATGATGAGTCCTCGGCTTCCGAGCCGCACAACGGACTCACAATTCTGCATAACACGAAACACGGAACACGAGGGATTATCCAAAGCTCTCAAACCACATGGACACGTAAACTGAGGTAAGACGATACCTCCAAGCATCTAAAACCATGTCTCAATCCTCACAGGATAGATGAGGCACTCACGAGATCAAGTGTCAACCACTGGGTCACAACCGGGTTGACCGGAAACCACAATGACCCTCGAAACAGCACGGAATATCATTCGGTATAATGGCACTCCCGAACACCCTATAACACGGTCACAACCCTCATAGGACGTCCAAGACATCCACATAACAATGGACTAACCAAGGGATCAAAGCCACCACAATCGGAAACCAAACCGGCAAAGAAAACACTCAGAAGGCAGACGTGGTCGCGAGCTAGCCGCGCTAACACCAGACACGGTTCTCAACAAGCCACGCTAACCCAGACGCAGTTAAAGACTAGCCGTGTTTACACTAACGCGGTTCCAGGCAAACCACCTCAGGCCTATGAACGGAAAACACATAAAAGAGGAGAAGAAGACAGAGTCGACGCTTCGTAAAGCGGAGTCGACGCAGAGATAGACGCGGTTACACGTTGACCGCGAGAATCCCAAACGCGGTACGCCCCAAACCATGTCAGGAAGAAGGCAAGGCAGGTAGAGACGAAGACAGGCAGACGCGATTCCAAGCCAACCGCGGCCATCAGACACGGTTAAATATCGACCGCGTTCTCCCACCACCATACACGTTGAATCGACAAGGCCCAAAAAGTTGACTCGGTTTACGACCGACCGCTACAGAGGTCAAGAGACGAACGCGGTTACTGGTGGACCGCGACTCGCCCTCCGATCCGAAAACCATAGAGCCTTACAAAACCAGATTTTCCACGCCCCAATTGCTTCTAAACGATGGGGAAACAATCCTAGACTCAATATCCACCTTCCACAAGTCGGAAGGGATCAACCCGACCTCAAAATGGCTAAAAATGGGCGATTCCCACGAATCGACCCAAACCAAGTCACATGGACAAACGGGCACATACCGGGCCCAATTCACAACCAAATTGATTCAAAGTAGCAGGAAACAAATCCTAACATGCTAGGGGTTCATATTTTACCATTTAATGTGAAAACCATCGCCTGGAACGGCGAACACGGCTCACACCCCCCGAACATGATTTCACCCTTAAAGCTGAAAAACCCGCTCAAACTCACACCGTTCAACTCCAAATCACGAGAGGATGCAGGAAAAAGTAGGGTATCCATCCCCCTACCTCCACCGAAGATCTTGGGTGCCGAAACAGCCAAACCATGTCGAAAACAAGCACACGAACAACCCACGTCGACTTTGAATCCACGCTCCGATACTCGCGCCAACACCACGCTCAGATACTCGTGCCATCACGCCTCAAGTCAGCTCCACGCCATCACCACCTCACCCAGCTCCGCACCGGTCGTACGCCCCGAGGGAGAGGAGAAAAGAGGAGAGAGAACGGAGGGAGAGAAAGTGAGAGATCGTGAGGGGAGAGAGGAGAGAGAAAGGGTTAAGAAGAAAAAGAAAGTACGAAAGTAGCAATATTTTCTAAAATCTGATTTTCTGCATGAAATTTCATAAACTCAGAAAAAAATGAAAAAATAGTCTCTGTGATCCTCGGAACGAGCATAATGCACCTATAGCGTCCTGGAGTCACAAAACTCAACAGTTATCTCTCCACGGGGTTCCACAAGTTATACAAGGGAAAAACCCAAGTGGATCGTAAAACACGTTTTAGGACCCACGAAAGCGCTCCGAAAGCTCTCCGATTCCAATCCGAAGAATCCAGGGTATTGCAGCCTCCCCTCCTTAGGAAATTTCATCCTCGAAATTTAAGGAACTAACATGGAAAAAGGGAAGAACAACCCAAATAGCTGGCTACGCTCTTCAAGCATCAGCCAAACCTCAAACACGAAACACGATAGCACAATTATTGAAAAACATAATTCAGAGGGACACTGCCAGACCACAATCACAGGCACAGGCTCCGAATCACAAGGCACATCGATCCATAGAACGAGCATGGCACATAAAGGAACACAAGTCCGACACCTCCAAAATAGGGCATCCTCGCTATCGTCTCACAGAGGAAGGAGACACGACCCATGCCATAAAACAGCCACCGATAAAAACACATGCCTTGGCAGACACACAAGCACCAGCTTAAACAAAGAAACACAGTCCTCTCAGCTGACCGCTCCAGCCATCAGCTTCCGCGCCATGAACAATGATCGAAACTGGCACACAGGACGCCAATGACAGCACTGGACCACAAAGCACAATCAAGTCATTCCTCACTCAGACATCACATCTGATTCGAGTCGCATGCCAACTCTACCACGACAGAAGAGTACAGTAAAACCAACCGACAAGACCTCGGTCCACACAATGCCAAACAGAAACTCACAGGGAACTCCTCCCAAGCTGAACACAAACCATCAAACAACACCTGCAGAATCTCGGCTCCGTTCTCAACACAGAACCACGGGAAAACGTAAGTTGGGTCACATCAAGGCAAAATTACAATTGAACACACGGTTGAAATGTACTAGCTGCTCGCAGCTTACCAACAAGGACCCACAATGATCTCGGAGAATGCATCTCTTGGACCATGATCTGTCCCGAGAGCACAACTCCCAAGAAATGTAGAAAGAAAAGGGTACTCAACCAGCATATACACCGACAGATTTCCCCAATCCTCAAACCTGCCAGTGCCAACAACCACAATGCCTCAAGCAATGGCACGGCAACCAACAGTATCAAGGCACACATAGCCAAGACGATGTTACACCGAGAAAACAAACCTCTCGGCCGGTCAGAATCTTCCAACCAAACAATCCTCGACCAGTGGGTTATGAGCCCACACGCTTATGTTACACACTCAACACAACACACACAGGCATCGGAAACAACTCGGCATCCGCATCTCGGCACACACCCGGCGCCATCACAATTTACAAACTGCAATGTGCCACGCCTCAAGTACCGATCCTACTAACAGTCGATCACAAGTCACCATAGTGCAAACCATCATGCCAAGAGCCACAACACAAGCCACAAAGAATGCTAATCTCAGCTTATCCTCCAGTCCCGAAACGATTATTGAACATTCACAGCACAACAGCCGCCAAACACGGCACGTCGAACACGGTGCACAACTGCCCCCAATTCCAAAAACTGGGTCCAAAACCAAGCCACTGCCGAACAAGAGCAGATCAGGTTTAGAACTAACATAGTCCACACATAAGCAGACACAGGACAAAGGCTTCACAGAGACAACACTTCCAAAGCTTACCTCGAAAAGACACCACATGACAGGATGAGAAGATCAAGTTCGACTAAAAGTAGCTCATCAAGAAGGAAATCCTAGGTTCACCCGAGCACTCTCTCAACCAAGGCATCCAATCGACCACCTCAACACAACCTTAACACCTCAGGGGCTGACCGAAGCTCAAGCTAGGACAGCCAAAACAACATTAATCTCCACCGGAGAGCACGCACGACCATCACCCCAACGACAATGCCACCAGCCACCTGAACAAGCCACGAAAAAATCTCGAACACCGCACCGTAGATTCACGCCTGTCGGCGAACTCTGCCAAGCGCATCACAATTGAGACCAACACCTTGACGAAAGAAGAACGCTCCATCAGATCCTGACGAGAGCAAAACCACAACGCACAGCGCAAACACAGCACACACAAGCACTCGCATGAGAGCAAAGCGGTAAAGAATCACAAAACCTATGCCAGCTGCCGACTGTACTGGACCTTATGGACTCTGAGCACTGCGATATCTCGAATTCCCATGTACTTTCACAAATGCACGCTCTGATACCAACTGTGACGACCCAGACTCCGGATACGGGGTAAACCCGATACAACTTGGATTTTGAGAGGTCTCCCAAGAGCGGTAAAACTCCAAAGGGATAAAAGGAGTGTTTGAGGTACATTGAACTTCCAGATAAAGTAGTAAACAATTAATTCCTATGATCAGGATTGCTAAATTAGCAGAAATAAAATTATATTTTCTATAACAATTAAAACTAGCAGAGTCCAATCCAACTAAAGTACAGTACAATAGGAAAGAGAACGTACTCTCAAGTCGAGGGAAGCCTGACACTGGCAAACGCATGCAACTAAGAACCACACACTGCACCTCCAAGCATGAGGAAGAACAACTACACCTGAAAAGTCAGGGGTGAGTCTCATCTTACTGGCTCAGTAGGGATCCCGCAGAACCCTACCACAAAATAAAAGCAATAAACAACAGTGCTAAACAACTATAGCAAAGCAATAACAGCAAGAGCAGGAACAACAACAACAACAACGGAAGTAACAGCCGCCACGACGAAAGTCGAAGGAACCACGGCTGAGTCGCAAGCTACTCCTATCGGTAAGAACACGAATCCCTAGACACATAGTGGGGAATCACTAAAGTGATACAAGGAACATTGGCTACACAGCCAGGACACATCACAGCACCTCAGTCGTGCAGGCTCGTCTACCGAGATAAAAGCCGAACTCAAGACTACACAGTCTAAAAGCATAAGACATTCACGATCTCACCGTCGTGTACACTATAATAACCATAACCTCGAGTGAAGCCAAACACAGAGTGCCCGGCAAGTCACGTCAACAGTGACAGAAAATAGTCACGAAAGCCACAAGTCAAGTGTCATGTGATAGAAGCACCTCCTCACTAGAAGAATATCCAGATGCGTCCACTAACATCGTACACTGCACCACAAGTATCTCCCACTCGCCTAGAATGGCGGTAATTGAGATACTCAAACTGAGCACCAAGGAACTACAGTAACGAATGACTAGTCAGGGTTACGCCCGTTGGTGCTCGTCCAAACGCCCCTGACCACATGCACACACACAAGCTCAATGTCTTGAGCCAGGTCTCTAGCTAGTTTTTCCCTCCCGTAGGACTCTCACGGCAAGACAAAGGGGCCCACGACAACCAGCCTACAAACTGTCTCAACCGAGAACACGCCCCGCCACCACTCCCAAGCGGGCCGACACACAGGAAAGTGTCGTCAGGCTATGACTAGTGGAGGCTCACTAGACATAGAGACTTAAAACAACGAACACCGAAGTACAGACAGGGTAAGCACACACCTGTGACACGTACTATGGAGCATAAGGTAGCACACAAGACTGCTGCCTGACTCAGGACAGTCAACTAGACTTACTAACACAACGATCCTTCAGTCACAAGACTCAAGTCAAGATCGTCGCACATCACAGTAATACGCCGTTAATCAGCCAAGTCCCTAAGCCAAAATCACGGTAAAACACACTATGGAAGACGGCACTGTGAGCGACGTCACACGGAATTTGCCGGAGGAGGTGAAGCGGAGCGCGCGAGGGGCTCGTCTTGCTGCAACACAGAAAGAAGAGAGAAGAGGAGAGACACCACCACGAGAGATTGCTCCGGCGGGGCGTGCGTGACAGATGCAATGTAATAAGATATGGGGATTAAACGGCCATAGCGGGAAATGACACTCCGCGACCTCGGGGGATGGGAAAAGTGTAGAATTCAAATGACAGTGATTTAAACGACCATTGCGGGAAATGACTCGTCGCGGCCTGGAGAATATGAGCAGATATGAGAAGAGCACAGAATACAAGCAACAGGAATTTAAACGGCCATTGCGGGAAGTGACTCGCCGCAGCCTCGAGAATATGAGCAGATATAACCACAGCACAGAATATCAATGACAAAAATTCAAACGGTCATTGTAGGAAATGACTCGCCGCGGCCTCAAGAATATAACAGATATAGGGAACAGAATATAAGAGACAGAAATTTAAATGGCCATTGCGGGAAATGACTCGCTGCAGCCTCGAGAATATAACAGATATAAGAAACAGATATAAGAACAATGCAGAATATAAGTGACAGAAATTTAAACGGCCATTGCGGGAAATGACTCTCCGCAGTCTCGAGAATATGATGTGATCGCCAGGGGCCGGAGACCCCAAAATAAAGAAAGTGATCGCGCCTACCTCAAAAGCGGGAGATGGCGGGTTGCTTCCTCCTCTCCCTTCGGCCGGCCGATAGAGAGAGCTTTCCTTGGTTACCCTTGTAAAAAAAGAAACAGACAGATAATAAGTGGATCAGAAAAGATGGCAGTATAGTATTAGTCCCTTGATGAAGGATAATGAAATCGTGGCAAGACACACACCTGGTTAGTGTTATTTTTAAACCCCTCTCGGACACGAGTGGGAGAGAAATATGATGATGAATGGGATTATGCAAACGTATATAAAAGAAGACTCTCTTATGAAGGGAGTCGAAGAATGCGAGATGATGAATGTAAAAGAACTACAGAGAAAAGGGGAGAGAATTGGCTTATTGAATGTGTCGATGGCGGGATCCGGCGGAGCTTCAACAGCGTGGGGACGACGTGGAAGCATAACGGATGGAGCTAGTCTTCCTCTCGCGAGCGTGGGCACCCGAGAAGCCGGCAGAACCTCCCCCTACAAAAGATCCACGGGTTAGAAATGGGATCCGACAGAGTCTCTCCTTCCTCTGTCGGATCTGAAGCCCCTTCCCTTCGAGGGAGGGGGTCCTCTATTTATAGAGGAAAAGCTGAGTGAGGCGTCCAGGCTCCTGGACGCCTCACTGATGAGGCGTCCAGAACTTTGGACGCCTCAAAAACATTTTTTTATATTTATTTTTTTATTCTTTGAGGCGTCCAGTCAAATGGACACCTCAATAATTTTATATTTTATATTTTTTTATTTTTTTTAATTTATTTGAGGCATCCGGGACCATGGACGCTCCCATTTCCGCCCACCGAAACACCGCCAAAAGCCGTATACAGTGGAGAAAGCGCATGATTTTGGCGCGCACCCATGACTCACGAGTGGGCGCGTCAATTGACAAGACGTTTTTATCTTTTAGATTTTTTCGAAACGTCAAATCGAGCGGCAGATCGGCACCGTCCGTGTGTCTAAGCAGTGAGGCGTCCAGGCTCCTGGACACCTCAAAGATACAGTGAGGCGTCCAGTCTCCTAGACACCTCAAAGAATTTCCACGGAAAAAAATTAAAAAAATTCATAAAAATTCATAAAAATAAGAAATCACCAAAGTAATTAAAAATGTGAAGGTCGCCTTGGGATATCATAGTGTAATATGAGATTTACTCATAGTAATGTCAAGAACGGCGTGTCTACAGCTGCCCCGCCTTGACGTCTGTTTTACAAGGGAGTGACACGTAGTGGAATGGCATTGAAGTGAAGTGGAATGGAGTGAGTGTGGACTGAAAAGTTGATGCCAAGGTGTGATGAGACACGCTTTGAACATTATGGTTTGGAATGTTTCCAGAATTTTCAATGAGACGACCTTGAAGAAGGTCTTCCGAATTCAACAATTGTTTGGATGGAAATCAAACAAGGAAGGAGAAAATGTGCGCTCAGGCACGAGTAGAAAAAAGGACCAACTTCTCTGTACGGAAGTACCCGGGTCATAAACCCACAGGTTTCACCTTTGGGGAGCAGTTACCAGCCAATGTGGAAGTGTTGCGGCCAAGGTGGGTCAAATGGGGTAAAAGTAAAGGAATATTTAAGGATCAGTCCAAACAAGGGTCTCTTTCGAAAGAACAGCGTAGGGCCATCTCAAGGAAGCTTAGTATTTCATTCGGAGTGGAATATCTCATATTTGTAAGAACTGGAGCACAGTGGTCTTCACAATCGAATTACTTTGAATGATCTTCCGCAATGGAATCAAAGTCCTACATGAATGCATGCTGGGTTTAAAAGAAAACTTAAAATAAATTAAAATAGAAAATAGCCAAGGATAATATTGTCAAGTTGTTAAGAATGAGTCAGGATACCGATCCGGTGAGCTGATACTGAGCCGGGGCCCGTTTATCCACGCACCAACTCACCGAATGGAACCATCGTCCCCACGCTATCACAAATTAACGGCCTATCCGCACAACTTAAATTCATCTGAAATCATCACTATTTTTGTTGAAGGGGAACTCAAATTCCAGAGTCATTCAGGTCACAAGGTCCTTGACATGTTCTAATAGCATAAATATCATATAATATGATGCATGACATGGTGGGACCAACCACCGAATGGTGGTACACAAGGTGGGACAATGGCGTCCGTTAGTAAAACCTGCACAGATTAATAACATCAGAAAGCAATAGAATCGCACCACAGTACAAGAGAGATCCAGATAAAACACTGACGACTGGCCACTGATGTGACACATTTCATCCTTTAGCGCCTCTCCTATCCTATAAATGCTCCCTTTAGGCTAGTTCAGCCAAATGCACCAAGGAGTGGGCATAGAAGCTTTAAGGGGAGGAGGAGAAGAAATCTGAGGGTTTCAGGATGGAAGGCGAGTCTTCCCGCCTTATGAAGAGGAGCATGCCTAGCAGCGAGATCAGGCGACTTTCCGACCTCGAAGGTCATCTGAGTGGGATGATCCAGTCGCATATGGTTGTAGACACGCTATTTCTGACATCCCCTGAGAAAATCTCATATTACTATATGACGCCCCACAGTGACTTTCGCGTTCTGAATCGCTTGAGTGCTTCCTATTCTTGAGTCTTCTTTCGCCTTTTGAGTAGGTAGCGTAACACCCCTACAGCATCTGGAAACCGTCTCGTCGCGAAAATCATGCAGCATACGGACATCATCATCACCAATCGGACGCATCAGAAGTTTCCAGAACCAGAAGGATGTCTGGCGGATGGCTGTCGACGGCTTTTCAGGAGGATCCGGAGGTTTTTCTTGAAGGCATCCAGTCTCCTGGACGCCTTCATCAGTTGAAATATATATAAAAAATATAAAAATAAATAATTTTTTTTGAAGGCGTCTAGTTGCCTGGACGCCTTCATAAAAATGAAAAAACTATAAAAAATAATAATAAATCATAATTATTGAAGGCGTCCACTTGCTTGGACGCCTTCATAAAAATGAAAAATAAAAAAATAAATAATAATTTCTTGAAAGCGTCCAGGTGCCTGGACGCCTTCATCATCTTGCTCACGGGCGCCCCCGATCCGCCGATCGGTTTGTCGTTTGAGAAAAAATTCAAAGTGTGAAGACGTCTTGCCAACCAGACGCGCCCACTCGTGAGTCACGGGTGCCAATCAAAACCACGCGCTGTACCAAACCGTGTGTGACTTTCGGCGGGGTTCCGGTGGGCAGTTTTGAAGGCGTCCAGTTGCCTGGACGCCTTCTTGAAAGTATTAAAAATAAAAAAATAATAGTAATAATAAAATATTCTTAATGCCCTGACGAAGGCGTCTAGGGTCCTGGACGCCTCCATTCTCCGGATCTCTATAAATAGCAGACCCCCCCTCCGTCCGAGAGAGAGCTTCTAAGAGGTCCGACAGGCTGTCGGATCCCATTTCTAACCCGTGGGTCTTTTGTAGGGGGAGGTTCTGCCGGCTTCTCGGGTGCCCACACTCGCGAGAGGAAGGTCGTCTTCGTCCACCGCGCTTCCACGTCGTCCCTATGCTGCCAAAGCTCCGCCGGATCCCGCCATCGGCGCATTCAATAAGCCAACTCTCTCACCTTTTCTTCTTAGTTCTTTTACATTCATCATCTCGTATTCTCCGTCTCCCTTCATAAGAGAATCTTCGTCGATATACGTTTGCATAATTCCATTCATCATAGCATTTTCCTCCTACTCATGTCCGAGAGGGATTTAAAAACAACACCAACCAGGTGTGTGTCTTGTCATGATTTCATTACTTTTTATCGCAAGGGACTAATACTACACTGTCATTTTTCTGATCCACCTGTTATATATATGTTTCTTTTTTGCAAGGGTTACCAAAGAAAGCCCTCTCCATCGGCCGGCCGAAGGGAGAGGAAGAAGCAACCCGCCACTTCCTGCTCGTGAGGTAGGCACGATCACTCTTTATTTTGGGGTCTTTGGCCCCTGGCGATCACATCATAATCTCGAGGCCGCGGTGAGTCATTTCCCGCAATGGCCGTTTGAATTCCTGTCTTTATATTTTTATGCTGCTTTTATATCTGCCATACTCTCAAGGCCGCGGCGAGTTACTTCCCGCAATGGCCGTTTAAATTCCGTCATATTCTCATCTCCTTATATTCTCGAGGCCGCGGCGAGTCACTTCCCCAATGGCAGTTTAAATTCTCGTTCTTTATATTCTCTTTATATTCTGTTATATTATTATCTACTCATATTCACGAGGCCGCGGCGAGTCACTTCCCTCAATGGCCGTTTGAATTCTGTCCTTTCTTTTGTATATCTTGAATTGCTTCTATACCTGCTATACTCTCGAGGCCGCGGCGAGTCACTTCTCGCAATGGCTGTTTCAATTCTTGTTATTTGATTTATGCACCATTCCCGCCCCCCCGAGGCTGCGGCGAGTCACTTCCCGTTATGGCCGTTTAACCCCCATCTTTTATTATATTGCATCTGTCACGCACGCCCCGCCGGAGGAATCTCCCGTGGTGGTCTCTCTTCTCTCTTCTTTCTGTGTTGCAGCAAAACGAGCTCGCGCGCTCCGCTTCTTCATCCCCCGGCAATTAACTCCGCGTGACGTCGCTCACAGATTGACGATCACGGTGGGACCACTCTTGCTTTCTTTCAGTTACCCTTGCAGTTTCTTGTGATTTCCTTTACTGTCCCTTGCATGTTGTTATATTTTTGTTGTGTTCATTGTTCTGTTGTGCTCCATATATCTGTCAGCATTCCATTGCATACATCCATCCCTCTTTTCTATTCTTTTTCATTTTTTTTCTAAGGATCACCCTCTCTCTGTGAAGGAAGGACTCTCCGTTCGGGAATTCCTCTCGACGGACTAGAATCTCCTCCATTGGGACCTCCTCCGTAAGTCCCCGACATCGAAGAATCTTATCTTCGTTCACTGGGCCGGTTGTACCATTGAAGTTCCCTGGAGTTAGTCGACCCATTCGTGGTGAGACGAGAGCCCCTAGCTGACACGGCGGTGAAACAAAAATAAACTAGGGTCCCTACTTTGTGAGAACTTCAGATCCAGTTAAAAACACACAAAAAATCATCAAGATCAACACACAAAAAAGGGCGTAAAGGCATCCACTTGTTTGATAATCTCTGCTATTTGCTTACCGGTGTATGTTTTTACGTTCCGAAAAAACTCTGAGCATGGCTCACGAGTCTTTTGAGGAGAACCACCCTAGTCGTGGTGAATCCATCGAGCCGTGAGTCCATGCTATGGACTCGAGTCCTTCTTATGAACCCTCACGTGAGGTGCAGGTTACTGCGGGGGACACATCCCCACCACAGGACATCTCCTCCTTGCTGGGTGTCCTTGCCAACACAGAGCTTACCTCTGAGCAGCTCCGGGCCTTCCAGACCATTCTGAAAGGGAAATCTGTTTCCCCCGCTCCTCAGGAGTCAACTCTAGCCGTCGCACCCCTCCAAGAGTCGGTGCATGCCATCCCATCTCCTTCGCTGGCATAAGCCATCCAGTCTCCCTCGCTTCAAGGGCAGGCGAGTCAACAACCACCCTCGTTCCAATTCCCTTCACAATCTCAAACCCCTGTTGTTCCCCACATACCGCTCCAGCCGGGGCCAACTGCCGGCGGCCCGACAGCTCCCTCTCATTCGGGGTTTCCCCTTCAAGTCTCCGTGAGACATTTTCCTCCCCAGTGGCAAGTGCCACCTTCACCTCCCGAGGAGCTCGCCCAATCGCTCCTCAACAGGTTCAATAGAATGGACGAACAGTTTCAGAATCTGAAGAAAATGGTGGACATGAAATACACCCCAGAGGTTGCTTTGCTAATCCTTCCGGTGATCCATCTTCCTCCCTCCGAAATGCCTACGTACCGCAGGTACAATGGCACTGGAAACCCCTTTATTCACCTCAAGGATTTCATGTACGAGTCCTCCTATTGGCAAAATGACCAGAGATCCCTGGCATACCTCTTTCGGAGATCATTGGATGGTCTTACGCTAGAGTGGTTCTATTCTTTGGAGTCCGGCGAGGCCGAGAATTTTGATACGGTACAAAGAAGATTCTTGCAAAAGTATCGGGATAGGGTCGGTCCCTTCCTTTCCATTACCGACCTAGTGGCCGAGAAAATGAAGCCCGATGAAGATTTTGTCCGCTATGCCGATAGATGGAGGTCTCTGGCAGAAAGGATAAGAGATACCCTCTCAGAGCCTGAACAAGTAAAGATGATCGTGTCCAATGCAACCCCACAGTTCAGGTACGTCTTGGCCATGAACAAGCTTACCACCATGGAATAGCTCTATGAGAGGGCCCAATATATCCAAACCCAGTTAAAAGATTCCCCTATTATGCACATGTTTGAGCCCCCAAAGCCCAAGATAGTCAGAAAGGCAGGCACTGGTGTCCCGTGTGGAGCGACAGAAGGGGTCGTAACAAATGAGCAAGTGAGTGCAGTCAACAATGCCAACTATGCGGCCAACCCAAGGCTTCTACAAATGCCCCGACTTCCCATCCAGCAAGGTCCTTTTCCCTCTCGTCCTCCACCCCAAAACAATCCACCCCAGAATAACATGCCTCAACTACTTCAACCCCAGCAACAACCCCAACCCCAGCAACAACAACTGCCACTTCAGTACAACCAAGTTCCACCCCCAGGGAATTATGGCCCCCCACAGTAACAAAGGAGGCCGATTGGTCCCAAAAGAGCATATTACCCACCATTGCCAGAAACTCTGGCAGATATCTTCAGTGCCCTCATGGCTTCAAACACGCTCGTCCTACCCAGGGAAAGGCTAGCGTGGTCCCCGAATGTTGATACCTCCAGATACTGCGTCTATCGCAGGTAGCCAGGACACACAGTAGACAACTGCTTTCAGTTTAAAGATTACATCCACGATACGAATGATGAAGGTGGAATTGACTGGGATGAAATGAGGCGATACATCGCCACTCTCAAAGCCAGGAGACCTCCCCCTAGGCCACAGTTCCAGCAGCTACAACAGCAGCCACAACAACAACCACAACAACAACAGCAGCCTCAGCAGGCCCAACCACAACAGCCCAACATGGGCATAATCCAGAATCCATTGTCGGAGCACCAACAGCCCAATCACCAGGTCAACCCCATCTCCTCCTTCCCGGAAGTCGGGAGAGAGCAAGGTTGGCATTCGGAAAGGACCTCCATCTTAGCTACCGCCGACCCTATCATCAGGCAACCCCCTCGCCTTGCCCGGGTAGCACCTCTCTCTCATCAACCCGCATTACAACCTACAATACCGCCTTCACCATTCCCACTACCATCACGTCCTCTCATTCGCACCCCTCCCATTAACTCACCAATGACCTATCAGCCAACACCATCCACTATGCCCTCACACCCTCTCATCTTCTCTCACTCCTCCATTTTGCCATCCACCTCTACTGCATCTACCCCTATGTCTTCCAAACCTCTTATCATCTGTCAACCATACGTGACCCCGCCTGTCTCCACAATACCCTCACCAATGCCTTCAAAACCACTCATCACCCATCTCAAAACCATTACCCGTCTCAAGCCTTATCCATGACCACTTTGCCTCCACCTCCACCTTCCAGACCCCTTGCCCTCCATATCCCACATGAGATCCCCTCTACTTCCACTTTGCCTTTGCCTCCACATTCTGAACTCTTACCCTCCATGGCCCGTATGACGTCCCCTCTACCTCCACCATGCCTCCACCAAGCAAACCTCTCATAAGAATCTCAGCTCCTATCATCACCCCTGCTTCATCAACCATCCCTCTACCACTCCCCCTCAAACCTTTGTTTAAACCCACACTTAATCCCGTCGAGGTGCAAAAACCGCAGGCAATGGTGCTCCGGAGTGGAAGGATTTTCCATAGGGGTTTCCTTCAGAATAGTCAGAACCCAGAGCAGTCTCAGCCAGAAAAGGACGGAGAGCAGCCAGAAAAGTCCGTCCCTGGAACACAGTACGATTTGTTAAAAGACCTGGATAAGACGCCCGCTCGGATCTCCATCCTCGAGCTGCTTCAAAGGTCCACGTCACATCAGGCGACCTTAATGGAATATCTTCAAAAAGTCATGGTGAATGAAGATCTCCCTGTAGAGAAGATTTCAGCCGTCCTGACACCAACAGACACACAACCGGCCATCATGTTCCACAACTACGAGCTCGCTCCCAAGGAAGCTCGAAAATATGCGTTGTGCATTTCAATAAAAATTAATGGGGTATCCATAAACCCGTGCCTTGTAGACATGGGTGCGTCCATAAATGTGATCTCCATGAGCACCCTTCAGTTGTGTGGGGTCGAACAGGAACAGATAAGACCTTCTTCAATCGCAGTCACGACTTATGATAATAGCAAAATGCCGCCGCAAGGGATGATTATTCTGAGGGCAGAGCTAGGCCCTATGTCAGTCTCCACGGAATTCCATGTCCTCAACATGGACCCCACATTCAAGGTCATATTGGGTCGCCCCTACATTGAAGCCATGGATGCTGTGCCTTCCACCAACCATCAGTGCTTAAAGTTTCCTTACAATGGGAGAATTATTAAGGTTGTCAGTACACCTATCCTTCACATGGTCGATGCTATCAACACCTCTCTACCCTCTGTTTGGCCATCTCATCGGCCCATATTGTCGCTGTTGGATGTGTGTGATCCATCTCACATTCCACTAGCACCAAAGAAGCTAAACAAGGTGACAACGCCATATCTCCCTTTTCATTCCAAAGGTTGGGAGATTATACGGAATATCGGCTATCAACAGGGCAAAGGTTTGGGCGCGAAATTACAAGGTAGGCTAAAACCACCAAAGGAGATCAGGCCGAACCGCATGTTTGGCCTAGGCTTCAAAGGATCACTCAAGGCGGATTGGAAGCCCCTTACGTGGACCCTATCAAACCACTTCAACAAAGGGCCCGTTATTCAGATGGGGGATTATCCGCAAGAAGCACATGGGGGGTCGCATGTTGTGTATTCAGCCGAAAAATGTCAGAGGGTCGCCAAAAGAGGCAAGACCAAAGATCCAGAATGTGAATGGGACAATGGTTTGATATACGGGAAATTTCCGTTGCACTGGAAAGGATGTTCTTGCCTCCAGTTTGAAGGACCGCCGTTGATCTCCGGAATGCCAGAGAATATCACTACTATTGCCAAGGTTCCAAACTATCCTCGTCCTAGCCAGAAGGACCCTGTCACCAGCGGATCTTCATCCGCCATCACAATCACCACCGACGACTCATTAGCCGTCATCTTCTCCATTCACTCGTCACAGCCTTTGTTGCTGTCTTCTTCCTGGGCCAGACGGTTGTCTGATGATCTTCCCAGATCCCCTTCTCTACTTACATACCTGCGCGGGCTTCTTGACCCGCTTTGGGTCTTCAATCACGATCTGCTCTACGAGCCTCCCAATCCTTTAGCCATAATCACCTTTCCCCCCTCCTCCGATTTCTTTTCACTGTTTTGTCATCAAAAATGAAAATGAAAAAAAAAAACGCCAATTTTCAAACTCCTCAACAACACATCATTATTGAGGAAACCTCCTACATCTCCCACGAGTGTGTCCCGCCCTGCGGGCCACTCATCCAAGGTCCTATGAGTGACCTTTTCTACCCCTCCTCTGAGGGGTCCTTCTCTGTACATTCTTCGGCATCTTCTTTAACTTCTTCTTCGTCCGTAGGACAACCCAGTCAACCTAGGAATAATGAGTCAAGGGTAGTATCCACAAAGAAATCTAAGGGTAAGCAGATCCCTCGGCGATTCCTTCTGGATTTAGCCGCCAGGTGTCAGGCCCTTCTTGCCATCCCCCAGTTGCTAGAAAATCTCATCCAACTACCGGAGATAGAATGTCTGGGCAATTGTGTGATTGATGAAGGATATGGGGTTTATGAAATCACCGATGAAGAATACCCTATTGAAGAAGGGGATGAAGAATATGAGGATGCGGCTGGCGCATACGCTAGTGGAATAAAGAGATTCGATAAGCCGTCAGCCACCGTAGATGAGTCCACCAAAGAAGTCAACTTGGGAATTGAGGAAGACCCTAGGATCATCCTCATAAGTGATAATCTACCACCCTCTGAAGAAGAGGTATTGGTCGAAGTTCTTAAAGAGTATAAGGACACGTTTGCATGGAGCTACGAGGATATGCCGGGTCTGGATTCCACCCTGGTCGAACATCGCTTAACTCTAAAACTATTGTCCGTCTCGATAAAATAAAGGTTAAGACGTTTCCACCCTCAGATGGCTTTAAAAATGAAAGAAGAGGTCGACAAACTCCACAAAGCCATGTTCATTAGAGTCATCCTTTATCCTCAGTGGGTGGCGAATATTGTCCTGGTCATGAAGAAGGATGGAAAAGTCAGAATTTGCATCGACTTCAGGGACCTTAACTGCGCGTGTCCAAAGGATGATTTTCCATTGCCTCACATTGATGTGTTAATCGATAACACAGCAGGTTATGAGACCCTCTCATTCATGGATGGATTTTTGGGATATAATCAAATTCGTTTGGAAGAAGAGGATCAGGAGAAGACGTCATTCACTACACCATGGGGAACATATTGTTACGTGGTCGTGCCGTTTGGGTTAAAGAATGCTGGAGCTACTTACCAAAGAGGTATGATGGCCATATTTCATGACATGATGCACATATATCTGGAGGTGTATGTGGATGATTTATTGGTGAAATCAAGAACCAGGGTGGAACATCCGAAAGTTTTGGCTAAGGTCTTGCAAAGATCAAGGGAGTTCCAATTGAAAATGAACCCGAAGAAGTGTGTGTTTGGCGTATCATCGGGCAAATTATTGGGTTGCATCGTGAGTAAAAGAGGGATTGAGATAGATCCCAATAAAGCTAAGGCCATCAGGGACATGCCGCCTCCCAAAAATTTGAGGGAAGTTCGAGGTTTAATTGGGAGGCTGCAATTCATTCGTCGGTTTGTGTCTCAGCACTCACAAAGATGTAGACCTTTCTACGAGTTGACCAAGCCAGGAGTAGAATTCCATTGGGATTCTAAGTGTCAGAAAACTTTTGAAGGGTTAAAGGAATACCTGGCTAGTCCACCCGTTCTCATTCCACCCAAACCAGAAAAACCTCTGATCCTTTACATCTCAGTCCTGGATGACTCCGTGGGAGCCGTTCTCGCACAAGCCGATGAAGAAGGTAAGGAACGGGCAACCTATTACTTGTCCAAACTCCTCAATCCATGTGAGCAAAAGTACACAGCTATGGAGAAAACATGTGCTGCCCTCGGTTGGGTAGTGCAGAAATTGAAGCAGTACTTCCCTGGCTCATGAGGTCCATTTGATTACTTGCATGAACCCTATCAAGTTCCTTCTGGAGAAATCCATCCTTACTGATAGGCTAGCACGCTGGCAGAGTTTCCTCTCTCAATTGGACATCACCTATATCCGGACAAAAAGTGATCAAAGACTATGCCATAGCCGAGCATCTCGCTCACCATTCTCTTCCCAAGTTTGATCCTGTCCAATCAGAGTTTCCAGATGAAGAACTAATGTCCATCACCCAATCTGACGAGCCAATATGGACATTATATTTTGATGGAGCTCTGAATTCCCAAGGGAAGGGTATCGGTGTTGTCCTTCTAATGCCCGAAGGCGTTACCATCCCAGAGGCATTTCATCTCGCATTCCCAGTCACCAACAACATTGCTGAGTATGAGGCTCTTCTAGCTGGTCTAGAACTAGCCCATTCCTTCTATATCACCGAGTTACGAGTAGTGGGTGATAGTCAACTTGTTCTCCACCAGGTGCTTACCAAATATCGCACCCTTGATCCTAAGCTCAAACCTTATCAGGAGTTGGTCTCCGCCTATGCCAAATTGTTCACTAAACTGATCTTTGTCCATGTCCCTCACGAACAGAATATTCTGGCCGATGCCCTCGTCTCCTTGGTCTCATCTTTCAGATTCCCTCTAGGTGTATGGTTTGAATCCATCACCCTCTACAAGCGTCTTGTCCCTGCCGTTCAAGACATGTACCTCCTAAGACTCAAAGAAAGAGTCTTACGGAAGGTCCAGGAGGGAGAAATTCTCGAGAAAAGGGAGATCATGTTGGCAGAAGTCGAAGAAGAACTGGCTGACGAAGAGAAACCATGGTTCTATGAAATTGTCAAGTATTGTAAAGATCAGTCTTACCTTGAAGGAGCCACCACAGAAGATAAGAAAGCCATAAGAAGGGTGGCCCAAAAATACATATTGGTTGGAGGTCTACTCTATAGGAGGAGCCTTACCGGAGTTCTTTAAAGGTGTCTTGACGACGATGAGGTCTGGAAATGTGTGGAGGACGCACACTCAGGTGTATGCGGTGGCCATGTAAATAGCCAAATGCTCGCTAAGAAAATCACTCGGCAAGGTTTTTATTGGCCCACTATGGAAGAGGATTGTGCCGTCTATGTCCGTAGGTGTGTCAAGTGTCAACACCATGCCGATAAAATCCATTCACCATCTTCCTCACTTCATCAAATATCCTCCCCATGACCTTTCTCCATGTGGGCATTCGACATCATTGGTCCCCTAGGTGATCCCAATTCCCTCACCAAGCAGAAATCTTTCATCCTCACTGCGACGGAATACTTTACCAAATGGGCCGAAGCCGAAGCTTACGCGAAAATCAAGGTGTCAATAGTCTGCAAGTTCATCGTGAAGAACATCCTCACCAGGTTCGGCGTCCCAAGCACAATCGTCACCGACAATGGGCCACAGTTCATTTCTCAGGACCTTCAGGACTTCTGTAAAAGGCACGCAATTACATTGCATCATTCATCACCTTATTACCCACAAGGTAATGGCCAAGCAGAGGCCACCAACAAAATATTGATCAAAATCATAAAGAAAATCTGCGAGTCTAATAAGTTTTTAGACTGGCCAGAAAAGCTTATCGAAGCTCCATGGGCCTATCGCACTTCAATCCGTACCCCCACCGGGCAGACTCCGTTTGCCCTTACTTATAGTATGGAAGCGGTAGTCCCGTAAAAGACTCTGATCCCTTCTCTCAGAGTACAATTGGATGAGGAATTTCCCATTGACGAACGTCGTAATTCACTCCTTTCCCAGTTGGAACTCTTAGATGAGAAGCGGCTGGCCGCTACCGAGCATGCGCGTGTGTATCAAAATAGACTCGCTCGCTTTTACCAAAAAAGAAGTCATTGAAAAGAAAATTCAAAGTCGGTGAGATGGTTGTTAAGAGAATTTTTGTCAAACCTGGAGGGCCGCGTTCTAAACTCCAACCCAATTGGGAAGGACCATACGTAGTTCAGGCTGTGCATCCTGGCAACGCCTATAGACTAGTCGATGCTGAGGGAACCGAGTTATCCCACCCTTGGAATGGGCTTTATCTTAAAAGGTACTACCCTTAGACAGGTGTGCATAGTGTCAAAAAACAACAAAAATGATGAAAAGAAAAGAAAACCACAAAAAATAAAATTTTGAAAACCACAAAAAAATGTGTATATAACACAACAAAAACAAAAAAAAAGAGAGAGGAGAAAAAGAAAGAAAAGAGAAAAAAGAATATATATATAAATTTCAAAATGCCAATGTCTGGGAGTTACCATAGAGTTAAGTCACTACATCCAACCTCCATGTTAGGATAGGGCCCATTAAGACTTGGTAGGCACCGGGTCTTGGTTTGCCAGAACTGGGGAGAGCCCTGTCCGGCCACATCGGCCTATGCTCGTTCAAAGAAAGCCGACATGCACACACTTATGTGTTTTATCCAAAAAATTGGTAGCATCACCTACGGTGGGGCCTCACCCAGAAGGTCTCCGGAAGCTGTAATCTTTATTCTCTTCTCTTCGACCAAACGAGACAGCCGGCACCCTTAAAACGCTGAGCATAAGAAACCAAAACTCAAACCCCTTAAGGCGAGAGTAGGATCCATTTTCTCGAGCATCGGTCAGAGCACGAGAAGAGGGCAGTGTCCCCGCAGGCATGCAAGAGGGAGCCCACAATGTCAAATGGCTATATTCCCCTCGAAAAGAAAAAAAAGAAGTACAAAATCAAAGTCAAGAGAAAAGCATGGTCGTAACCGTGCCTGATTTAATAAATGAAACCCCTCAAAGTAAAAGTCTAAATCCACAAAAGGAGCTATGGAATGTAAATGCTCGAGATTTGGTCCGAAGTTGTCCGAAAGGGAGGAGTTAAATGGCCCCTTATTGGCTCGCCGGGTTAACGATTTTACCGGTCCTCTCAGGAGGTTTACCCCCTACACTCTTCCTCCTTCCTTTAAAGATGAAAGCTCGATGGAGTGTCCGAACGGCGAAACCCGCCAAGGTCTGCGACCTTATTTTCAACACGCACATATAGTTGTCTACTTTGTAAAGTAAAAGCTATCGCTGCGAAGGAGTCTCTGTGTTTCTGGCCGGTCAATACCTCTGTCTACCACCTTGATGTCTTCTTATTTAACCTTGGGCTTAGGACAATGCAAGCGCGCCACCTATGGGTGCGACGGCGTCTGATTCTGGGTCAGCGTCGTGCGGTTGGTCGTTAGAGTTCCAGGGTGCTCCATAATATACCATCTAGAGTTGTGAGGAGATAGACTCGGGTCGGGCAAATCATTTACCTCGAACACTTTTTGGGTGAATCCCTGTGGTCGGAAGCGATTGGGAGCCTAAGCATGGCATGACGGCATTGTCATCATGCTAAGTCTTAGCCGGCGGGATTATCATTCGAGGGGTCTAGAGGCCCAAATCAACCTAGATGTGCACTTAGGATACCTGGGAGGTTAGTAAGAAACCCCTGCTCTCATGTAGGTTAGGTGCCATGTGGGTGCTTACCAGGCGTTAGCAACAAAAAAAGAAAAAAGAGAAAAATGTAAGTATTTGCAAAAACAAAAAAAATAGAATAATTACAAAAACAACAAAAGTGCCATAAAAATAAAAAAAAATAATAAAAACAAATAATTTTGCATGATTGCATTTGTATGCAGCATTTCACTTTTAAATCCCGCTTGCATTCATGTGCTTGTCTGTGGCATTCATTCGTTGCATCTTTCCTTTGTCTTTATTAATAAAGGCTTGACCCCTTGACTCATTATCAAGGATAGTTAAGACAAACATCTGCTTATTGAGCAAGGGGCCAAGTCATAACAGAGATACTGACTTGTTTGTTTCAGTGATGTGTGCATGGATTCAAGATAGCAAGAATGAGATGAAAATCAAACAAAATCAAACCTTTTATTCCATTCTTAAATAAGAAATTGTACATTAAGTTCCACCTTCTCTCTCTACATTACTTGTCCCGTCACTCTCCGGGCAAAACGCTCTCAAGGGTGCTACTCAACTACGAAAAGCGGTACTTCTACCGCTCTGTACTCCTCTTCCCATTCCCACACCCCGGCGTTGATCCATGGGAGCAGCAAAGAAGCTACCAACACGAAAGCCATGCTCTCGTGCTCTTAGGTAGCGCTCCTCACCATCTCTCAGTCATTGTTCAGCGAGACCAAGGTTGGTTCGGAGTTCGAACAACTGGGCCTCCATGACCCTTCGTTCCTCCCTTTCAGCCAATCTGTCGGCTCTCTCTCTTTCTCTGTCCCTTTATTTCTCTGCTCGTTCTCTCTCACGATCTTCCCTCTCCAACTGAAGGGTGATTCTCAGCTCCATGGCATCCCTAGAAGAGTCGTCATCAGGACGACGCCGCAATTCCTCCTTCAGCTCTGCTATTCTAGCCTCCCTCTGTGCAGCATGAGCAAGTGCCTCTTGCGTCTCCTTTTCCTGCCAGATATACCATCTCAGATATGCGGTAATGCATAAACAAGGAGAACTCAACACTGAAACTCTTACATGTATAGAGAGCATTCCTTCTACCTCCGCGGCACGCTGTGTTGCACGAGCAAGTTACTCGTGAAGCAAATCAAGTTTTGAGGTAGGGATCCATAAGTTGGAAGAGACGCCACCTGCTCCCATCGCTAATGAAGCCGCATCAATCTGGGCGCGCTATAACCACATAAGATGATAATTAGCGGCCGAACACCATGAATCTAGGGTTTTAATTAGGAGTGTGCATTGTACATACACCTACCGAGGCACTCAGGGCTCCACGGGTGTCACCCAATTGTTGCTCCATCTTTGCCAGGCGAGATCGCAAGTTCGCTATCATGGTATCACGGACATCCTGCAGCCATAGGAGTCAGCATTTCCACAAAAAAAGGGGGGAGAGGGCAAAAGAAGAAAAGAGGAAAAAAAGGGAGACCCACCTCCACAAGTCCCCGGGGTTGGAGCCGCTCTGCGTACATTGTCTTATACAGACGCAGATAGTCTTCACTATCCTGCGCATGTGATTCCACGATTGTGCCATCCCGTTGCCACTCTTCATACTGTTCGGGGAACCGCACACGCTAATCAATGCAAGTTGCCGGTCCCCGTGTCCTTCTTCCGACGCGAGGTGGCGCAGTCGTATCCACCCATTCCTGGGCCAGTCCTAGGGTCCTCATAACCAATCGTAGCCGAAGTGGCTCAATTTCATTTAGGCAGTGCATCCACAGTTCCCGTCCGAATCGGGCACGACTTGTTAAAACCCATGGTTGGTCGGCATCGACCATGCCTGCGTAAGGTCTCCAGTTTACCTAGGATATGTTATACATACCCGTTTAGCTGGTCAAAACCAAAAACAAAAATAACAAAATAAAAGTAAAAAAAAATCCCACCATCGCTGCAGGGAATTCTTGTAGCTCGCGCCTTAGCTCCATCACCTGGTAGGTTAGAGGTGCTACACTCATGATGGGTTGCCACCGCCTGGCTAACGGCACCATCACTGGTCGCCAATGTCGAGCTCTCCCCATCGGGAGGTAATAATAGCTCCACAGCTGCATCATCATATGCCATCAGTACCTTAAGTAGACTATTACAGAAAATAAACAAAAAACAAAAAAAATAATAAAACCAAAAAAATATACCTGGATAAGTGGTGTGAAACTACTCACAGTCATCTCACGGTCTGCCTCTTGGGACAGACCTGTAAACATGTGCACCAGCATGGCAGCTCCCCAGGCATACTGCCCTACTCTTTCGAGGTCTGATAGCAGCTCCAGGAAACGGCAATGGATATCGTCTCCTTTCGAGCTCAGTATCAATTTTCCCAGTAAGAAGAGGAGAAATCTCCTCAAATCCATGTTGGATCTCTCCCAATTACCAAAATCTGTGCAATACACAGCACGACATCCTCTTTCCATCCTCTCCATGAATTCTTCCGAGGACTCATCGTCCCGTCGACTAGTATCAGTGAGCCCTAATGCCCCCATGATAGATGCACTGGCTACTGACCTATTCTTCCGACCATCTAGATCCAACCCCAATAGCTTCTGGGCGCCTTCTCGGTATTCCGTGTAGGTGACTCCGGTCACTGCCTCGCCATCCACCTTGAGGCTAGTGATTCGGACCACATCTTCCAGACTGGGCACCATGTGCCCCAGGGCATCAAGAATGCCCGACTCACTGGGTCCCATCTTTCACGCAAGGCTTGGATGAGGACCGGGTCGAGCTTGATCGGCTCGATCCGGAGAAAGGCACCAAATCCCATCACGTCTAGCCTGGCCTTCTGAAAATTTGGGAGACCCCTGTATGCCGCCACTACTAACTCCCATGAAATATGTGATTTCATCACGCTCTGCGCATGGACAAGGAATGGAGAAGGGTTTTGTCAAAGGAAAGAAAGAAGGAAAGAAAGGAAGAAAGGAAAAATGAGAAAGGGGGCAGGAAAGCTCAGCTTACGAGTTGCGATTGGGTCCTCTCGCTGAAGTGCCCTTCGAGGTCCGAGAGCTTCCTGGAACTGCTACCGCTGGACCTGCTCCTCTTCGAGGAATGGGAAGATTCGCCCTCCATCCCGACCTCAGAATTTTGAGTTCCTCCTCTTCCGTGAGAACTTGTACTCTTCGAGTCGGCTCTCGATGTCCCTGGGAGAACGAAAGAGGCAGGTATTTCTAGAAATGGGAAAAGTGCGAGTCGAAGCTGCCCCATGGTAACCCTCGCGATAAGGCATCTGCCCTGCGGTCCCATGTGTCACTCCACCCTCACGCGGGGTAATTGATTGGATGGTGTAATGTGACACTCTCTCTCTACGCAGCCTAGGGACGCCTTGTCATTTGGTAGAGGTCGTCCGGGGAGCGTGAAAGGTCGTTCGGGAGAAGGGGCTGGGGCCGTCATTATTGACTTCGGCGGCAGATTTCCGTGTGAAAGACGGTCGGAGCAAGATACGATTCCCCGTTTCGGACGGGGTCTCAACAAGCACGTCACATGGGAACAGTGAAGAAGCGTAAGGAAGAAGGAACGCGTGAGAGAACAATTGAGCAACAGGAAATCAAATCACTCCATTCATAAGTCTACATAAGCTGTCACAAACATCACAATCATAGAGAGGAGGCGGGTATGCTAGCTCGCCAACTCTTGCCATCACACTCATGCTCATCCTTCTAGACGTCCCTCTCATCTCCCCTAAGGTGAGGGTCCCGGAGGGGCCTTCTGGAACTCCGTGAAGCAGTGCTCGCCTCACCTCGTGATGCCTGCCCCATAGTGGTGACCCGCTGCTGCTCCCCTGGCTTGGCGAAGAAACCACCGACAGAAACGTGGCAAGACTGGCGGAGTCGCGCCCCGAACTCTTGTGCTCTCTCGTAGCGCATCTCCATCATTCCTAGCCTCTGCCCCACGGCCTGAAAGCCTTGTTGGAGCTCCCGCACCTCGGCCTCCAAGGCCCTTCTCTCGGCCAAATCCTACTGTCGCTCAGCCCTTCTTTCCTCCCTCTCTTTCTCCCTCTCCTATCTCTCTCTCTCTCTGCCTCCCTCCTCGTCACTTGGAGGAGGACTCTTAACTCCAGGATGTCCAGAGAAGGACTCTCCTCATCCTGACGCCGCAGCTCTGCCACGGCTGTTGCCCACGCATCACGCTCCTCTTCAGCACGGACCGCGTGAGCCACTGCGCTAGCAACCTGCTCTCGGAGGGAGGCAATCTCAAGAAAAAGGGCTGAGGAGCTGGAAGACGCGACGCCAGCCATTCCCACCATCGTTGCCTCATGGGCACGCTGGAACAAACAAACAACGGCCATTGGTTAAGCTCCAAATTTAAAATAATAAAAATGCAACGCTTAACCTACCAGGATCGCCAGCTCCTATTGAGTGATGGTCAGATGCCGCCTAGCCTCTGCTAGCTGGGTACGCAAGCCGTTGGTGTCGCGCGCATCCCCAGATTGGAGAGGTCCCGCATGACTCTCTCTCCGCTGCCGCAGGAATTCGGCGCTGTCCTGCACCAGTATGCTCCCTTGCTGTCCAGGGAGACGTATGCGCCAGTCCTCGAGCTTCGCCTTGCAGCGACTCTCCTTCCTGACACGGCTCGGCTCATCCGCGCTCGCCCATTCATCGGCCAAACCCGGGGTCTTTGCCATGCCCTACATCAAGAAAGAAGGGTCTTACGTCAAACAACGAGAACGCATCTCCTATCAAGGACGCGTCCATCATTTAAGTGCAACACTCGCCGAACCTTTTTCTCCTCTCACATGGCTCGCTCCAAAACTCAAATTAAATCAAAGGGGAGGAGATCGGAGGACCTACCGGGCCGTGTTCACCTCCCTCCGTGCCATCGGGCCCCTCAGGTCCCTCAAGTGCCCGAAGGGGCCCTTCCTCTTCCATGAACACCTCTTTGTTCTCTTGCGCGTTCCTCCCCGGGCAAGGAGTTCCTCGCCCCTCTCGCCCTTCACCACGATTTGGCCCACCAAACTCCATCGATCGAGAGTGGAAGAAGACGAAGATAGGCGAGCAAATCTCGACGGGAGGCGGGCTCGTTTGCGGGCAAGGCACGGGAGAAGAAGGGCCGCCTAGCGCTTTAAATTTGAATTTGAAAGTTAAGATGCATCCTCACGTCTAGACGCGCCCAAAAGAGAAAAAAGAGAAAAGATCCCTCCGTGCAAGGCGTAATTCCCTGCTTTTCGGGGTAAGGTCTCGTGAAGCGTGCCTCGAAAGAACATGTGCAAGAAAAAGCGTGGGAAAGGGAAAGTGCAAAAAAATGGAACCAATTTTGCACACAATTCCATATCTTATTCAAAACAGAGTGAGCTACATTAGGCGCATAGGCGTTTTAGGCCTTAACTTCCCCAGTTCGGTTACATAAGCTCTCCACAGCTCGCATTCTTCCTCCACATGCGCTAATGCCTTTCCCACAACACTTGTCTTCCAGGGTGCTTTAATGGCCTTCGCTTCCTTCGCACCGCTTCCATGCCCAGCTCCCTCTTCTTCAAAGGAACGATGCCGGTTAACAGTGGAAACGAGTGGCGTGGAATGTCAATCTGGAGGCAGCACCGATGCGCGTTGTAAAGAATAAACTCAGTCCCGCCGATCAGTTGGAGTTCAGCTCCGGGAGAAGATCTCATGAGGAGTTCAAGTGAGAGTAGACATGCCGGTGCACAAGTGAAGAAGCTTTGTGTCATGGTTCTGAAGCGAGACCGCCAGTCTTCACGTTTCCTCAGCCACGGAACATGGTTCGCTACAGTGCCACCGAAGCCTAACACGTCGGCTATGTGATGAAGGGGCTTTGTTGGAAGAGCTTCGAAGCAGTCGGCATCCCCTCGCGGTGGCCAAATTTGAAGTGCAAATCAATCCAGCAATTCAAAACAAGTGCGCAGCCGAAAGGAGGCTTACCCATGCTGGAGGCAGTGAGGCCGCTGTAAAGGTAGGCAAGCACGGCGGGTCCCACCCTCTTTCCACTCCAAATCCCGTAGATGGCACTCAATTGGTCTTCTTCCACTATGTTGTCGGTATAAGGGAATAAGAGAGCACCCGCCAAACAGATGGTAAACCCTTTCATGATTCCCTCCAAGCGGTCATCGCCTGGCGACCCCCTCAGGGCATCCATGACCCATTCTGCGAGCTTCTGCAGATCAATTCCCTTTTGAGTCTGGACCTTTCTAGCAGCACCAGGCGACAAGAAGCTTCCAAGGACACTCTCGGATGTCACCCTTGTCAGCATCCGCATAACCTTTGTCCTCCTGTCACTCTTAAATTTCTTTAGTCCGAGCAGAAGTTCCACCTCCTCGAGGAGGATGGTCGCCTCGAAGGTAGGGAAGATGAAAGTTTGGGTCTGGGGATGCCAGATCTCCACCAATGCGCCCATAGCCGCCCAATCCATACGGATCCTCTCGTAGTGTTTGGCGTGAATGAGGAGCCCCTGAAGATGCCACCTCGAGAGTATGACCCTCATGCCAATGGAGATGTTAGAAGTTAACTTTGAAAGCCATGGCAGTTTGGAAAACTTCCTCGGGTCGGGGAAGAGTGGATACGGCTGAAGAGAAGAAGAAGAAAGAAAAGAAGTGAAAAGAGAGTTCACGCGGAGAATTTGAAATAAATCAACTTACCATATGCGACTAGATCATCCCACTTAGATGACCTTCGAGGTCGGAAAGTCGTCTGATCTCGCTGCTAGGCCTGATCCTCTTCACAGGGCGGGAAGACTCTTCTTCCATCCTAGAAATCCCTAGATTCTCCTCTTGGGCTTTTGAATCTCTCCTTGGTGCATTTGGTTGAACTAGCCTAAGGGGGGTACTCATAGGAAAGGAGAGGCGCTATAGGACGAAACACGTCACATTAGTGGTCAGTCTCAGGGTTTTGTCTGGATCTCCTTGTACTGTGGTGCAATTCTGTTGTGATTCTGTTACTTTTTGATGTTATTAATCTATGCTGATCTGTGCAGGTTTTGCTAACGGACATCACTATCCCATCTTGTGTACCACCATTCGGTGATTAGTCCCACTATGTCATGCATCATATTATATGATATCTATGCTATTAGAGCATGTCAAGGACCTTGCGACCCGAATGAATCTGGGATTTGAGTTCCCCTTCAACAAAAACGGTGATGATTCCGGAAGAATTTGGGTTGTACGGATAGGCCGTTAATTTATGGTAGCGTGGGGACGACAGTTCCATTCAGTGAGTTGGTGCGTGGATAAACGGGCCCCGGCTCAGTATCAGCTCACCGGATCGGTATTGTAACACCCTCAAATATAGCTAAGTTGTACTCTATATCACCGAGGTGCCTTTTGAAGTATCGGCTCAGTTCTTGAAAAAGAACTCCGAAGTTAAGCATGCTTAATGGGGAGTAGTACTAGGATGGGTGACCTGCTCGGGAAGTCCTCCATTCTGGAGCCGATCACTGTTAGAAAGGGACAAAACCGTGAGGTTGGTAGGCCAAAGTGGACAATACCTCGATGGTATAGAGTACGGGGCGTGACATAATGGTATCAGAGCCATATCCCAGCCGGAAGTGTGGGAACTAAGTGCCATGCAGGGTAAAGTGCTACGCTATGGGAGCCACCTCTTGAACCCGCAATGGGATAAAGTGCTACATAGTGGGAGCCACCTCTTGAGCCTGTAGAGGCCACCTCTAGAATCATACCTACCTGGGGGTTTGATTGCGTGCTATATATGCCCAGCGACGAGGACGTCGCCTATATAAGAGGGGTAGATTGTAACACCCTCAAATATAGCTAAGTTGTACTTTATATCACCGAGGTGCCTTTTGAAGTATCAGCTCAGTTCTTGAAAAAGAACTCCGAAGTTAAGCTTGCTTAATGGGGAGTAGTACTAGGATGGGTGACTTGCTCGGGAAGTCCTCCATTCTGGAGCCGATCACCCTTAGAAATGGACAAAACCGTGAGGTCGGTAGGCCAAAGCGGACAATACCTCGATGGTATAGAGTACGGGGCGTGACAGGTATCCTGACCCATTCTTAACAAGTTGACAATATTATCCTTGGCTATTTTCTATTTTAGTTTGTTTTAAATTTTCTTTAAACCCAGCATGCATTCATGTAGGACTTTGAGTTTATTGCGGAAGATCATTCAAAGTGATTCGATTGTGAAAGCCGCTGTGCTTCAATTCTTACAATATGAGATATTCCATTCCGAATGAAGTATTGAGTTTCCTTGAGACGGCCCTACGCTGCTCTTCCAATAGAGACCCTTGTTTGGACAGACCCTCAGATATTCCTTTACTTTTTACTTTGTTTGACCCACCTTGGCTGCAGCACTTCCACATTGGCTGGTAACCGCTCCCCAAAGGTGAAACCTGCAGGTTTACGACCCATGTACTTCCACACTAAGAAGTTGGTCTCCTTTATTTTCGTGCCTAAGCGCACATCTACCCTTCCCTTGTTTGATCTCTGTCCAAGCAATCGTCAAATTCGGAAGACCTTCTTCAAGGTCACCTTAGCGAAACTACGGGAAAGATTCCAAACAGTAATGTCTGAAGCGTGTCTCATCGCACCTTGGCATCAACTTTTCAGTCCATTCCCACTCTATTTAACTTCACTTCGATACCATTCCATTACGTGTCACTCCCTTGCAAAGTAAACGCCAAGGCGGGACAGCTGTAGACACGCTATTTCTGACATCCCATGAGAAAATCTCATATTACTATATGACGCCCCGCAGTGGCTTTCGCGTTCTGAATCGCTTGAGTGCTTCCTATTCTTGAGTCTTCTTTCACCTTTTGAGTAGGTAACGTAACACCCTGCAGCATCTGGAAACCGCCTCGTCGCGGAAATCATGCAGCATACAGACGGCATCATCAACAACTGGACGCATCAGAAGTTTCCGGAACCAGAAGGATGTCTGGCGGATGGCTGTCGACGGCTTTTCGGTAGGATCCGGACATTTTTCTTGAAGGCGTCCAGTCTCCTGGACGCCTTCATCAGTTGAAAAATATATAAAAAATATAAAAATAAATAAAAAAATATTTTTTTGAAGGCGTCCAGTTGCATGGACGCCTTCATAAAAATGAAAAAATATATATAAAAATAAAAAAATAAAAAAAAATCATAATTCTTGAAGGCGTCCACTTGCTTGGACGCCTTCATAAAAATGAAAAAAATAGAAAAAACAAATAAATAATAATTTCTTGAAAGCGTCCAGGTGCCTGGACGCCTTCATCATCTTGCTCACGGGCGGCCCCGATCCGCCGATCGGTTTGTCGTTTGAGAAAAAATCCAAAGTGTGAAGACGTCTTGCCAACCAGATGCGCTCACTCGTGAGTCACGGGTGCCAATCAAAATCACGCGCTGTACCAAACCGTGTGTGGCTTTCGGCGGGGTTCCGGTGGACAGTTTTGAAGGCGTCCAGTTGCATGGACGTCTTCTTGAAAGTATTAAAAATAAAAAAATAAAAAAAATAAAATAATAAAATATTCTTAATGCCCTGATGAAGGCGTCCAGGGTCCTGGACGCCTCCATTCTTCGGATCTCTATAAATAGCATACCCTCCCTCCGTCCGAGAGAGAGCTTCTAAGAGGTCCGACAGGCTGCCGGATCCCATTTCTAACCCGTGGGTCTTTTGTAGGGGGAGGTTCTGCCGGCTTCTCGGGTGCCCACACTCGCGAGAGGAAGGTCGTCTTCGTCCACCACGCTTCCACGTCGTCCCTACGCTGCGGAAGCTCCGCCGGATCCCGCCATCGGCACATTCAATAAGTCAACTCTCTCCCCTTTTCTTCTTAGTTCTTTTACATTCATCATCTCGTATTCTCCGTCTCCCTTCATAAGGGAATCTTCGTCGATATACGTTTGCATAATTCCATTTATCATTACATTTTCCTCCTACTCGTGTCCGAGAGGGGTTTAAAAACAACACCAACCAGGTGTGTGTCTTGTCATGATTTCATTACTTTTTATCGCAAGGGACTAATACTACACTGTCATTTTTCTGATCCACATGTTATCTGTCTGTTTCTCTTTTGCAAGGGTTACCAAAGAAAGCCCTCTCCATCGGCCGGCCGAAGGGAGAGGAAGAAGCAACTCGCCACTTCCTGCTCGTGAGGTAGGCGCGATCACTCTTTATTTTGGGGTCTTTGGCCCCTGGCGATCACATCATAATCTCGAGACCGCGGCGAGTGATTTCTCGCAATGGCCGTTTGAATTCCTGTCTTTATATTTTTATGCTGCTTTTATATCTGCCATACTCTCGAGGCCGCGGCGAGTTACTTCCCGCAATGGCTGTTTAAATTCCATCATTTATATCTTGTCATATTCTCATCTGCTTATATTCTCGAGGCTGCGGCGAGTCACTTCTCCAATGGCCGTTAAAATTCCCGTTCTTTATATTTTCTTTATATTCTGTTATATTCTTATCTGCTCATATTCTCGAGGTCGCGGCGAGTCACTTCCCGCAATGGCCGTTTGAATTCTGTCCTTTCGTTTGTATATCTTGAATTGCTTCTATACTTGCTATACTCTCGAGGCCGTGGCGAGTCACTTCCCGCAATGGCCATTTCAATTCTTGTTATTTGATTTCTGCACCATTCCCGTCCCCCCGAGGCTGCGGTGAGTCACTTCCCGCTATGTCCATTTAACCCCCATCTTTTATTATATTGCATCTGTCACGCATGCCCCGCCGGAGCAATCTCCCGTTCTGGTCTCTCTTCTCTCTTCTTTCTGTGTTGCAGCAAAACGAGCCCGCGCGCTCCGCTTCTTCATCCCCCGGTAATTAACTCCGCGTGACGTCGCTCACAATGGTAAGTTGATTTATTTCAAATTCTCCGCGTGAACTCTCTTTTCACTCCTTTTCCTTGCTTGTTTTCTTTTTTCTCTTCCAGCCACACCCTCTTTTCCGAGGCTCAAGGATATTTTCCAAGCTGCCGTGGCTTTTGAAACTCACTTCCAACCTCTCCATTGGCATGCGGGCCATAGTCACGAAGTGGCATCTGCAAGGGCTCCTGATTCACGCCAAGCACTATGAGAAGATTCGCATGGATTGGGCGACTATGGGCGCATTGGTGGAGATCTGGCATCCCCAGACCCACACTTTCATCTTCCCTACCTTCGAGGCAACCATCCTTCTCGAGGAGGTGGAACTTATGCTCGGACTGAAGAAATTCAAGAGTGACAGGAGGATAAAGGTTATGCGGATGCTTACAACGGTGACTTCCGTGGGTGTCCTTGGAAGCTTCATGCCGCCTGGTGCTGCTAGAAAGGTCCAGACTCAGAAGGAAATTGATCTGCAAAAGCTCACGGAATGGGTCATGGACGCCCTGAGAGGGTCACCAGACGATGACCACTTGGAAGGAATCATGAAAGGGTTTACCATCTGTTTGGCGGGTGCTCTCCTGTTCCCTTATACCGACAACATAGTGGAGGAGGACCAATTAAGTGCCATCTGCGGGATTTGGAGTGGAAAGAGGGTGGGACTCGCCGTCCTTGCCTACCTTTACAGTGGCCTTACTGCCTCCAGCATGGGTAAGCCTCCTTTCGGTTGTGCACTTCTTCTGAATTGCTGGATTGATTTGCACTTCAAATTTGACCACTGCGAGGGGATGTCAACTGTTTCGAAGCTCTTCCAACAAAGTCCCCTTTATCACGTAGCCGATGTGTTAGGCTTCGGTGGTACCATAGCGAACCGGGTTCCGTGGCTGAGGAAACGTGAAGACTGGCGGTCTCACTTCAGAACCATGACGCAAAGCTTTTTCACTTGTGCACCGGCATGCCTACTCTCACGCGAACTCCTCACAAGGTCTTTCCCTGATGCCGAACTCCAACTCATTAGCGCGACTGCGTTTGTTCTCTACAGCGCACATCAGTGCTGCATTCAAATCGGCCTTCCCCGCCACTTGTTCTCGTCGTTATCCAGCATCGTTCCTTTGAAGAAGAGGGAGTTGGGCACGGAAGCGGATGCGAAGGAAGCGAAGGCCATCAAAGCACCATGGAAGACAAGTGTTGCGGGAAAGGCATTAGCGCATGTGGAGGAAGAATGCGAGCTGTGGAGGGCTTATGTAACCGAACTGGGGAAGTTAAGGCCTAAAGCGCCGAAGCCCCTAATGTAGCTCACCTTGTTGCTTTAATGGAATAAACGCGAAGTCAGACATTTTTGGACCATTGTTCCCCTTTGTTATTATATTTTTTTCTTTTCTTCTTTTTTTTCGTCCTCTTATTTATTCATATTATATATATATATATATATTAATGGGGTCGTCCAGGGGCTTCTTCTGAATTGTTGGATTGATTTGCACTTCAAATTTGACCACCGCGAGGGGATGTCAACTGTTTCGAAGCTCTTCCAACAAAGTCCCCTTTATCGCATAGCCGATGTGTTAGGCTTCGGTGGTACCATAGCGAACCGGGTTCCGTGGCTGAGGAAACGTGAAGACTGGCGGTCTCACTTCAGAACCATGACGCAAAGCTTTTTCACTTGTGCACCGGCATGCCTACTCTCACGCGAACTCCTCACAAGGTCTTTCCCTGATGCCGAACTCCAACTCATTAGCGCGACTGAGTTTGTTCTCTACAACGCACATCAGTGATGCATTCAAATCGGCCTTCCCCGCCACTTGTTCTCGTCGTTATCCGGCATCGTTCCTTTGAAGAAGAGGGAGTTGGGCACGGAAGCGGATGCGAAGGAAGCGAAGGCCATCAAAGCACCATGGAAGACAAGTGTTGCGGGAAAGGTATTAGCGCATGTGGAGGAAGAATGCGAGCTGTGGAGGGCTTATGTAACCGAACTGGGGAAGTTAAGGTCTAAAGCGCCGAAGCCCCTAATGTAGCTCACCTTGTTGCTTTAATGGAATAAACGCGAAGTCAGACATTTTTGGACCATTGTTCCCCTTTGTTATTATATTTTTTTCTTTTCTTCTTTTTTTTCGTCCTCTTATTTATTCATATTATATATATATATATATATTAATGGGGTCGTCCAGGGGCTTCTTCTGAATTGTTGGATTGATTTGCACTTCAAATTTGACCACCGCGAGGGGATGTCAACTGTTTCGAAGCTCTTCCAACAAAGTCCCCTTTATCACATAGCCGATGTGTTAGGCTTCGGTGGTACCATAGCGAACCGGGTTCCGTGGCTGAGGAAACGTGAAGACTGGCGGTCTCACTTCAGAACCATGACGCAAAGCTTTTTCACTTGTGCACCGGCATGCCTACTCTCACGCGAACTCCTCACAAGGTCTTTCCCTGATGCCGAACTCCAACTCATTAGCGCGACTGAGTTTGTTCTCTACAACGCACATCAGTGATGCATTCAAATCGGCCTTCCCCGCCACTTGTTCTCGTCGTTATCCGGCATCGTTCCTTTGAAGAAGAGGGAGTTGGGCACGGAAGCGGATGCGAAGGAAGCGAAGGCCATCAAAGCACCATGGAAGACAAGTGTTGCGGGAAAGGCATTAGCGCATGTGGAGGAAGAATGCGAGCTGTGGAGGGCTTATGTAACCGAACTGGGGAAGTTAAGGCCTAAAGCGCCGAAGCCCCTAATGTAGCTCACCTTGTTGCTTTAATGGAATAAACGCGAAGTCAGACATTTTTGGACCATTGTTCCCCTTTGTTATTATATTTTTTTCTTTTCTTCTTTTTTTTTCGTCCTCTTATTTATTCATATTATATATATATATATACATATATATATATATATATATATATATATATATATATATATATTAATGGGGTCGTCCAGGGGCCTGGACGCCCCAATATTTTCCCTTCTTTTAAAGGGGCGTCCAAGGGCCTGGACGCCCCAATATTTTTTGGATTCTTTTAATTAATTTTTTTTGGGGGGCGTCTAGGGAACTGGACGCCCCAATATTTTCTTTTTTTCTTTTTTTTATTTATGGGGGCGTCCAAGCACCCGGACGCCCCAATATTTTTTGAATTTTTTGAATTAATGTTTTTATAGGGGCGTCCAGGGACCTGGACGCCCCAATATTTTCTTTTTTTTATTTATTTATGGGGGCGTCCAGGCGCCTGGACGTCCCAAAAAAGTTGAATTTCTATAAAAAGGGCGGTTTCGCCCCTTTTCTCTTTCCCTGTTCATTCCAACGACCCATTCTACCCTGAACAACCCATTCTCAGTTCCTAATGGAGCAAGGAGGCCCGAGCCAAGGTGGAGAGAAGCGAAAAAGACTTGCTCGTCGACCGAGGAGATCGAGGGATCACGCAGAGAGGGCTGCAGTAGAGGAGGAGGCCGTCATGGAAGAGGAGGCGCCTCCCTTGGCCGTGGAGGGTCCTGAGGGCCCCGACGACGCGGGAGAGGATGAGCATGATTCGGTAAGTGCCTCAGAACTTCTCTATTGCATTATTGTGTGATTTCATGCGTGAAATGGGTGAGAGATGGCGTTCAGGAGGGAGGTGGGTGCGAGAGGAGGAGACTGTTTGAGGCGTCCAACCCAGTGGACGTCTCCATGTTTTTTTTTATTTTATGTATTTTTTACTCTATTTTTATGAAATTAATTAAATAAAAAAAGATAAATGTATAGAGGCGTCCAGGCCCCTGGGTGCCTCAAACAATTTATTATTATTATTATTATTATTATTTTTTGGATTATTATTTTTTGGATTTAAAAAAGGGATAGAGAGGCGTCCAGGCCCCTGGACGCCTCAAAATATTTTTGTGTTTTTTTATTTTTATTTTGTTATTTATTTTTTTGTTGTTATTATGTTCATTAATTACATCACTATTTTTACTGATGTGATTTTTGTGTTTGTTCTTTGTGGTGTGCAGGGCGTGATGAAGAGCCGGATCAGCTGGTCCTTGGTAGTCGCAGCGTACCGAGGGTTACCGGACTTCCAGAGGGCACGGGTGGACGCCATGGGATTCGGGGCGTTCCTAAGATTGAGCCCTTCCGGCTTGACCTTCCCCTTATCCAGGCACTGAGGGAGCGGTGGCATACGCCGAGTCGAGCGTTCCTGATGCCCTGGGGGCATATGGTGCCGACACTGGAGGACGTAGCTCGGATCACCGGGCTACGAGTGGACGGAGAGGCGGTCAGCAGGGTCACCTACCCCGACTACAGGGAAAGCGCCTTGGACCTGTTGTGGCTGGAGACGAGTGCTACCGACAGGGACAGCAGGGTGGTTGGCCGAGTGGATATCATGGAGGCGCTTGGATTCGAGGACCCGTTGCAGCGGGTTATTGAGAGCGGAGCAGAGTTCCTAGCGCGTCTGGAGGGAGATGCTCGGGTGGCTTTTACTCAGGACCCGAGCGAGCGGGAGCTGGCGGACCTGGATCTCCGGAGGTTTCTCTTCTTCTTACTGGGCCGCCTTCTGCTGGGGACGATGGGGGAAGGCATCCATTGCCGCTTCCTTGGGATCCTAGCGGACCTGGACCAAGTGGGGAACTATGCGTGGGGAGCAGATCTTCTCGCCCACTTGATCGCCGATCTCTCTCAAAATACAGAGAGGGAGACGACAGTTAGTGGCTTCGCACCTTTTCTCCAGGTAAAAATTTTATTTACATTTTACCGTAGTTACAAACATGCAATTACTCGTGCTAATGATGTATGATGGATGCAGGTGTGGAGCTACTACTACTTCCCGATGGGAAGAGCCAGGTAGGGGAACAGGAGAGTCGTGCCCCTGGCGCGGCGATGGAGGCCGGTCATGGTTGCGGCACCGCACGGCTACCAGCTGGCGTCGCTTCGACGTGAGCTGAGCGAGTACCGTGAGGCTATGGTATGATGCGTATGCTTTTTTTTTGTTTTATGCATACGATTTAATTGAGTAAAATGGCAACTAATATGATGCATGTATGGCGATGCAGGTGGTGTGGAGGCCCTACCTGGGCATGGCAGATGCTGGCCAGCCTTGGGTCGTAGCGGGCCGTCCTCGTTTCGGGCTGGACGTGTGGGTCCATTGCCTGAACGAGATCGAGCCACTGCGGCTTAGGCTGGTCATGAGGACGTTGGGGCTAGGCCAGGAGTGGGTTGACGTGGACGAGACGAGCCATGTCGGGTAGAAGACCCGAGGCAAGGCGAAGATTATCGACTGGTACACGCGCTTCCGTGCACAGTACCTAGATTGGCAGCAGGGTGGCGTCCCGGTGGTGTCCCACGTACAGGACAACACCGACTACCTACGACGGTACCGGGCCACGTATGCAGAGCGTCTACACCTCGGTGGGGCGGCAGGGGTAAGTGAGAGATGAAGATTTTTCCTTCTCCATATGCATATGCAAGTGACACTAACCTATGTGCATAAATGCAGGATGCTCATGATAACATTATTGCCGACCTGCGGGCCTAGCTGGCGAACGGCAGGCAGCTGTTGGCGGCCATCCGGCAGGAGTTGGAGATCCTGGTGAGTCTATGCAATGTGTTATGCATTTTTTTTTGACCTGAATTTTTCGATGCTTAGCCTCTGACTGTCGTTTTCTCTTATGTTTCAGCGTGCTCATCAAGCAGCGGCAGCCGGGATGGCTGGCGGAGCGTGTTCTAGTTCGTGGGGCCCTCCTCCGGAGGTCTCTTCCCTCCAGGAGCAGCTGGCGCATGCGGTGGCCCGGGCTGAGGAGGCCGAGCGTGACCGCGCGGCTCGAGTGAGTGCTTGCTTGACCCCAACTCTCCTTCCAGTTGCTCTTCTTCCTTCACCGGTCTTTTACGGATCATGCGGGCTTTGGCAGGTGGCGGAGATCCGGGATGCCCTGGCTCGTGCAGTCCGTGTCGAGCAGGAGCGGGACGCCTGGGCGGCAGAGCCTGACGCCCGGATAGCGGAGCTAGAGGAGGAGCGACGGCGGGAGGCTGAGGAGCTTCCTTGCGACGTGCTGGAGCTGCGGATTGCCCTCGAGGTGCCGAGGAGAGAGGCAGTGAGAGAGAGGATGGAGAGGGAGAGAGAGGGAGGAGAGGATGGCCTTAGAGTCCCAGATGATGGAGCTCCGAGTGAGTCTTGGTATAGCGGAGGGGAGGCTACGGGAGAGCGAGGAGCGGTACCAGAGGGCAAAGGAGCGCGGGGCGCGACTTCGTCAGTCTGGTTCATTTTCTGTAGGCAGCTTCTTGGTCTCCTCGGCGGAGGAGTGGCGTCGTGCCTTTGAGGTCGGTGTGGCACCACAGGGCGAGGCGAGCACCAATTCTCAGAGTTCGCGGAGGCCCCCTAGGGATCTCCGTCAGAGGAGGGAGGAGAGAGATGATCAGGAGGGTGGTAGCGAGAGTTAGAGAGTTGCCTGTACACCCCACCTTCCTCACTTTATGATGTACGACTGCCTATTTACTTATGTGAAATGAAATGATTCCTTTTGTTGTGTGCACTTTCCCTTTCCCCCGCTTCTTTTCTTACACCTGTTCTTTCGAGACACGCTTCACGAGACCTTGCCCTGAAAAGTGGGGAATTATGCCTTGCATGGAGGGATCCCTTTTTTTTGTTTTTGGGCGCGTCTAGGAGAAAGGACGCGTCTTAACTTTCAAATTCAAATTTAAAGCGCCAAGTGGCCCTTCTTCTTCCGTGCCTTGCCCGCAAACGAGCCCGCCTCCTATCAAGATTTGCTCGCCTATCTTCGTCTTCTTCCACTCTCGATCGATGGAGTTTGATGGGCCAAATCGTGGTGAAGGGAGAGAGGGGCGATGAACTCCTTGCCCGAGGAGGGACGCGCAAGAGCATGGAGAGGCGTCCATGGAAGAAGAAGGGCCCCTTCGGGCACTTAAGGAACCCAAGGGGCCCGATGGCACGAAGGGAGGTAAACACGGCCCGGTAGGTACTCCGATCTCCTCCTCTTTGATTCGTTTTAAGCTTGGAGCGAGCCGTGTGAGAGGGGGAAGAGGGTTCGGCGAGTGTTACACTCGAATGATTGACGCGTCCTTGACATGAGACGCGTTCTCGTTGTTTGATGTAAGACCGTCCCCTCTTGATGTAGGGCATGGCAAAGACCCCGGGCTTGGCCGATGAATGGGCGAGCGCGGATGAGCCGAGCCGTGTTAGGAAGGAAAGTCGCGATAAGGCGAAGCTCGAGGACTGGCGCATACATCTCCCTGGACAGCAAGGGAGCGTACTGGTGCAGGACAGCGCCGACTTCCTGCGGCAGTGGAGAGAGAGTCATGTGGGACCTCTCCAATCTGGGGATGCGCGCAACATCAACGGCTTGAAAGCCCAACTAGCAGAGGCTAGGCGACAGCTAACCGTCACTCAACAGGAACTGGCGATCCTGGTAAGTTAAGTGTTGCATTTTTTATTTTTTTTATTTTTATTATTATTATTATTATTATTATTTATTTAATTGGAGCTTAGCCGATGGCCGTTGTTTGTTTGTTCCAGCGTGCCCAGCGGGCAGCGATGGCAAGAATGGCTGGCGGTGTATCTTCCAGCTCCTCGGCCCCTTTTCTTGAGATTGCCTCCCTCCGAGAGCAACTTACCGGTGCGGTGGCCCGCGCGGCCCGGGCTGAAGAGGACCGTGATGCCTGGGTAGCGACTGTAGCGGAGCTGCGGCGTCACAGTGAGGAGAGGCCACATCCGGACATCCTAGAGTTGAGGGTGTTCCTCCAGGTGGCCAAGAGAGAGGCGGAAAGAGAAAGGCTAGAGAGGGAGAAGGAGAGAGAGGACAGAAGAGCCATGGAGGCCCAGGTGAGGGAGCTCCAGCTAGGCCTTCGGACTATTGGACAGAGGCTAGAGGACATGGAGGCAAGTTATGAGTGGGCACGAGAATTCGGGGCGCGATTACGCCAGTCTGGTCAGCTCTATATGGGCGGCTTCTTTGCTATGCCAGGGGAGGAGCAGCGGGTCGCCGCTGCTGAGCAGGCGCCACGAGGCGAGGCGAGTGCTGCTATGCGGGACCCCAGAAGGCCCCTGAGGGACCCTCACCTTAGAGGGAGAGGAGAGGGATGCCTAGAGAGATGAGTGTGAAGGTGATGGCGAGAGTTGGCGAGCTAGGATACGCCTCCTCTCTATGATTGTGATGTTTATGACAGTTTATGTAGACTTATAAATGGAGTGATTTGATTTCCTGCCGCTTATTTATCCTCTTGTGCGTTCCTTCTTCCTTATGGTTCTTCACTGTTCCCATGTGACGTGCTTGTCGAGAGCCCGTCCGAAAACAGGGACTCATATCTTGCTCCGACCGTCTTTCATACGGAAATCTGCCGCCGAAGTCAATAATGATGGCTCTATCCTCTTCTCCTTTACGACCTTCCAATCTTTTCGGACGACCTCTAATAAAAAAAACAGCATGACAGGGCATCCCTAGACTGCGTAGGGAGTGAGTCATCATATCGCACCATCAATCAATTACCCTGCGAGCGGTGAAGTGATACACGTGGGACCGCAAGGAAGGTGTCTTATCACGAGGGTTATCGTTAACAGTGATGTAGGCAGTCTTGACTCGCACTTCTCTCATTCCCATAAATACCTCCCCTCTTTGTTCTCCCAGGGACATCGAAAGCCATCTTGAAGAGTAGGGGCTTCCACAGCACGGAGGAGCTAAGAGTTCTAAGATTTGGGATGGAGGCCAAATCTTCCCACTCTTCGAAGAGAAGCAGGTCCAGTGGTAGCAGCTCTCGGAGACTCTCGGAGATTGAAGGGCACCTCAATGAAAGGACCCAATCGCAACTTGTAAATTGAGCTTGCTCGTCTCTTCTTCCAGTCTTTCTTCCTCCCTTCTAACAAAACCCCTCCTTGTGTATGCGCAGGGTGTGATGAAATCACACATTCCATGGGAGTTGGTAGTGGCCGCATACCGGGGTCTCCCGGATTTTTAGAAGGCCAGGCTAGACGTGATGGGGCTTGGAATCTTTCTTCGGATCGAGCCAATCAGGCTCGACCTCTCTCTCGTCCAAGCATTGCGTGAAATGTGGGATCCAATGAGCCGTGCCTTCTTGATGCCTTGGGGGCACATGGTGCCCAGCCTGGAAGATGTGGTCCGAATTACAGGTCTGAAAGTGGATGGCGAAGCCCTGACTGGCATTACGTACCCCGACTATAGAGAGGCTACCCAGAGATTACTAGGGGTGGACCTGGATGATCGTAAGAATAGGTCTGTAGCCAAGGTGCCTATTATGGAGACGTTGGGGCTTACTGACATTCGTTCTCGTGATGATGAGTCCTCAGAAGAGTTCATGGAGAGGATTGAGCGAGGGTGTCGTGCCGTCTACTGTGTAGATGCGAGCAATTGGGAAAGAGCCAACATGAATTTGAGGAGATTCCTCTTCTTCCTGTTGGGAAAGCTGTTACTGGGCTCGAAAGGAGACATCATCCATTGCCGCTTCTTAGAGTTCCTGATAGACCCTGAGAAAGTAGGGCGATACGCCTGGGGAGCAGCCATACTGGCGCATCTATTTGCGGGCCTGTCTGAAAGGGCAAACCGAGAGATAACAGTGAGTGGTTTCACGTCGTTCATCCAGGTACCGTGCTTCTCTCCTTTTTTTGATTTTTTTTGATATGTTAATGGCACATGACGGTGCAGTTGTGGTCCTTGTGGAGCTATTATTACCTCCCAATGGGAAAAGTCCGTCATTGGCGACCGATGACGGTGCCACTGGCGAGGCGGTGGCAGCCCATCATGAGCCCGGCCCCTATGTCCTACCAGCTGATGGTGATAAGATGCGAGTTGCAAGAGTTCCCTACAGCAATGGTGGTTATCAATCACCATCTATTTTATTTTTGTGTTGTTTTGTCCTTCTCGTAAATAGAAAAATTTGCCTGACTTAGGTGATCTGGAGGCCTTATGCGGGCATGACTGACGCCGATCAGCCATGGGTCATAACTAACCGTTCCCGGTTCGGACGTGACCTCTGGATGCACTGTTTGAACGAAATCGAGCCACTTCGGCTACGATTGACCATGAGGACTCTAGGGCTGGCCCAAGAATGGGTGGACATGACTACCACACCACGTGTCGGGAGGAAGACGCGGGGGCCGGCGACCTCCGTTGATTGGAGAGTGCGGTTCCCCGAGCAATACGAGGACTGGCAATGAGACGGCACTCCCGTGGAGTCACATGCTCAAGACAGCGAGGATTATCTACGCCTCTATAAGGTGATGTATGCAGAGCGACTCCATCCTGAAGGGACCGTGGAGGTGAACAACATTTTTTTTCTTTTTTTTCTTTTTGTTTATGTTAACCTATGTCCTGGCCATAGGATGTTCGCGACACTATGATAGCGAACCTACAAGCTCGCCTGATAGGCACGGAGCAGCAGTTACATGATACTCGCGCCGCCTTGAATTCTTCGGTAAGTCTTCATACACACGATCATAGACCAAGATTCTTGGCGTTAGGTCCTCGGTGTCACCTTATGTGTGTTGCAGCGTGCCCAGCTTGATGCAGCTTCCTCATCAATGAGGGCGGATGGTGTCTCTTCCAGTTTGTGGATCCCCACTTCCGAACTTGATTTGCTTCGTGAGCAACTTGCTCATACTACACAGCGAGCCGCGGATTTAGAAGGCATGCTCTCCGCCCAGGTGAGAGTCTGGCTATTGAATTTCACTTATCCATGCCTCCGTGTATCTGAAATGATGGTTATGGCAGACAAAAGAGGTGCAAGATGCACTTGCTCGCACCACACAGAGGGAAGCCAGAATAGTGGAACTGGAGAAAGAGTTACGGCATCGTGCAGACGATGGATCTTCTCAGGACGCCGTGGAGCTGAGGATTACCCTTCAGCTGGAAAGGGAGGACCGAGAGAGAGAATGCGCGGAAAGGGAAAGAGACACCGAAAGACGGAGAGCTGACAGATTGGCTGAGAGGGAGGAGCGTAGGGCCATGGAGGCCCAACTGTTTGAACTCCGGACCAGCCTCGGTCTTGCTGAACAATGGCTGAGAGATGGTGAAGAGCGCTATCGTAGAGCACGAGAGCGTGGCTTTCGTGTTAGTAGCTTCTTTGCTGCTCCTGTCGATCGACGGGGAGCAGAGACGGGAAGAGGGTTACTGAGCAACAGAGGCACCACCTTGCATGGTTTAGCAACATCCTCAAGGGTTCTTCGACTGGAGAGTGGAGAAAGGGGTAACACTGAGAGAGAGGACGGGACTTAATGTACAATTTCTAGAAGGAAATAAAGGAAGGAATGTTCAGTTTCATGTCTTCTGCCTTCATTCCTACTTTTCAATCCTGTACACATTGCTCAATGAAACAAGTCAGTTTTTCCGTTCTGACTTGGCCCCTTGCTCAAGAGTGGGTGATTGTTTTGAGACTAACCTTGATAACGAGTCAAGGGGCCAAGCCTTTATTAATTAAGGCAGGAGAAAAGATGATGAATGCAACATACGGACACACAAATGGGAACATAACGTACAAATATAGCACACAAATGAGATCACACTGATGCATTTTTTGTGTTATTTATTTATACTTTTTTTAATTTTCTTTTTGAATTTTTTTTTGAAAAATTTCTTTTTTTTCTTTGAAATACACTTGTTATTACAATTGGCATGGTTCTCGGACCAGGGGTGTTTGAATCATTCTTAAGTATCCTAATACGGGGTTAACGTGCTCCAAGAGGATTCCCACTTTGGGACTTACTTGACGGCGTCTTCCGGGGGGCCTCTTAATCACAAACATTACCATTTTTTGTACATTTTTGTAACTAATGCCTGGCAACCATCCTTATGGCACCTGACCTATATGAAGACAGGTATTCTCCCTAACCTCCCGGGTATCCTGCGTGCACATCTACGTTGATTTGGGCCCCTAGATCCCTCAAGTGAAAGTCCTGCCGGTTAAGACTTAACTTGATGATAAAACCATCATGCCATGCTTAGGCTCCCAGTTGCTTCCGACCACAAGGAGACACCGAAAGAGTGTTCAGGGTAAATGATTTGCCCAACCCGGGTCTATTTCCTCACAACTTTAGATGGTATATGATGGAACACCTTGGAGCCCTAACGGCCAACCGCGCGACGCTGACCCCGAATCAGACGCCGTCGCACCTATTGGTGACGCGCTTGCATTGACCTAAGCCCGAGGTTGAAGTAAGAAGACATCAAAGTGGTAGATAGAGATCTTGACCGGCCAAAAACATCGAGACTCCTTCGCGGTGACGGCTTTTGCTCTTCGAAATAGACAAATATGTGTGTTTTGTAAAAAAATGGGGTCGTTTGCCTTAGTGGGGAGCGCATCTCGGGCATTCCTTTGAGCTTTCATCTTTGAGGGGAGAAAGAAGAGTAAGGTGGGGTAAACCTTCCGAGAGGACCGGTAAAACCGTTAACCCGACGAGCTAACTGGGACCTACTCGACCTTTCCCTTCTGAGTGACTTCAGACCCATCCTCGAACAGACTTACGTTGCCCCTTTGTAGAATTTCCTATGTTTGGGGAGGTTTCGTTTGTCGAAATCAGGCACGGTCACGACAAGGCTTTTGACTTTGATTTTTCTCTTTCCCCTTTCTTTTGAGGGAGGTATGAGAATTTGATATGTGGGAATCCCTTTTATATGCCTGCGGGGACACTGCCCTCTTCTCGTGCTCTAACTCGGGTTCGAGGAGATGAATCCTACTCTCGCCTTTGGGGTATTGCGTTTCGGTTCCCTTATGCTCAGCGTTTTAAAGGCGCCGGCTGTCTCATTGGGTCGAGAAAGGTGAGAATAAAGATTACGACTTTCTTGGAGACCTTCGAGCACAGCCCCATGATGAGCAAAACTACCAATTTTCTAGCTAAAACGGCTGCGTGTGTGTGTTGCCTTCTTTTAATGGGCATAATCCGACATGACCGGACATGAGTCTCCACGGTTCTGGCAGACCAATACCCGAGACCTACCGACCTCAATGGGTCTTATCTTAATATGAAGGATAGATGCAAAGACCTGACCGCATGATAGACACCATGCATCGGTTCTTTTTTCTCTTTTCTCTTTTTTTCTTTTTTTTCTCTTCTTTTTTTCTTTTCTCTTCTTTTTTTCTTTTTTCGAGGCTCCCCTCGGGTTCCGTTCCATTCGATCCCAAAAGCGGGGTACGGGAGTGAGCGGGGGTTAACCCTGAGTTAGACTACAAAGATCGAAGAGTGAATTCCAGCTCGCTGGTCCTCGTAGCATGCCAGTTGTTACGGCTATCTAAGGGTAGTATTTCTTAAGATAAAGCCCGTTCCAAGGGTGGGATAACTCGGTCCCTTCGACATCGATTAGCTTGTAGGCGTTGCTGGGGTACACGGCTTGAATCACAAATGGTCCTTCCCAATTGGGTTGGAGCTTAGAACGCGGCCCTCCAGGTTTGACAAAAATTCTTTTCACGACCATCTCGTCAATTTTGAATTTTCTCTCAATGACCTTCTTTTGGTAAAAGCGAGCGAGTCTATTTTGATAAACACGTGCATGCTCGGCAGCGGCCAGCCGCTTCTCATCTAAGAGTTCCAATTGGGCAAGGAGTGAATTACGACGTTCGTCGAGGGGAAATTCCTCATCCAATTGTACCCTTAGAGAAGGGATCAGAGTCTCGTACGGGACTACCGCTTCCATCCCATAAGTAAGGACAAACGGAGTCTACCCGATGGGGGTACGAAATGAAGTGCTATAGGCCCATAGAGCTTCGATAAGCTTTTCTGGCCAGTCTGAAAACTTATTAGACTCGCAGGTTTTCTTTATAATTTTGATCAATGTTTTGTTGGTGGCCTCCGCTTGGCCATTACCTTGTGGGTAATAAGGTGATGAATGATGCAATGCGATTGCGTACCTTTTGCAGAGGTCTTGAAGATCCTAAGAAATGAACTGTGGCCCATTGTCGATGACGATTGTGCTTGGGACGCCGAACCTGGTGAGGATGTTCTTCATGATGAACTTGTAGACTGTTGACGTCTTGATTTCTACGTAAGTTTCGGCTTCGATCCATTTGGTGAAGTACTCCGTCGCAGTGAGGATGAAAGATTTCTGCTTGGTGAGGGAATTGGGATCACCCAGGGGACCAATGATGTCGAATGCCCACGTGGAGAAAGGCCATGGGGAGTATACTAGATGAAGTGAGGAAGATGGTGAATGAATTTTATCGGCGTGGAGTTGACACTTGACACACCTACGGACATAAACATCACAATCCTCTTCCATAGTGGGCCAGTAAAAGCCTTGCCTAATGATCTTCTTAGCGAGTATTTGGCTATTTACATGGCCACCGCATACACCAGAGTGTGCTTCCTCCACACATTTCCAGACCTCATCGTCATCAAGACACCTTAATAGAACACCAGTAAGGCTTCTCCTGTACAGTAGACCTCCAACCAATGTGTATTTCTGGGCCACCTTCTTATGGCTTTCTTATCTTCTGTGGTGACTCCTTCAGGGTAAGACTGATCTTTACAATACTTGACAATTTCATAGAACCATGGTTTCTCCTTGTAAGCCAGTTCTTCTTCGACTTCTGCCAACATGATCTCCCTTTTCTTAAGAATTTCTCCCTCATGGACCTTCCGTAAGACTCTTTCTTTGATTCTTAGGAGGTACGGGTCTTGAACGGTAGGGACAAGATGCTTGTAGAGGGTGATGGATTCAAACCATACACCTAGAGAGAATCTGAAAGATGAGGCCAAGGAGGCGAGGGCATCGGCCATAATATTCTGTTCGCGAGGGACATGGACAAAGATCAGTTTGGTGAATAATTTGGCATAGGCGGAGACCAACTCCTGATAAGGCTTGACTTTAGGATCAAGGGTGCGATACTTGGTAAGCACCTGGTGGAGAACAAGTTGACTATCACACACGACTCGCAATTCGGTGATTAGTAGGAATGGGCCAGTTCTAGACCAGCTAGAAGAGCCTCATACTCAGCAATGCTGTTGGTGACTGGAAATGCAAGGTGAAATGCCTCTGGGATGGTAACGCCATCGGACGTTAGAAGGACAATGCCAATACCCTTCCCTTGGGAATTCAGAGTTCCATCAAAATATAACGTCCACATTGGCTCATCAGATTGGGTGATGGACATTAGTTCCTCATTTGGAAACTCTGATTGGACAGGATCGAACTTGGGGAGAGGATGATGAGCGAGATGCTCGGCTATAGCATAGCCTTTAATCACCTTTTGCTGGATGTAGGTGATGTCGAATTGGGATAAAAATTCTGCCAGCGTGCTAGCCTATCGGTAAGGACGGATTTCTACATGAGGAATTTGATAGGGTTCATGCGAGCAATCAAATGGACTTCATGAGCCAGAAAGTAGTGCTTCAATTTCTGTACTACCCAAACGAGGGCAGCACATGTTTTCTCCATGGCGGTGTACTTTTGCTCACAGGGATTGAGGAGTTTGGACAAGTAATAGGTTGCCCGTTCCTTACCTTCTTCATCGGCTTGTGCGAGAACGGCTCCCACGGAGTCATCCAGGACTGAGATGTAAAGGATCAGAGGTTTTTCTGGTTTGGGTGGAATGAGAACGGGTGGACTAGCTAGGTATTCCTTTAACCCTTCAAAAGCTTTCTGACACTTAGAATCCCAATGGAATTCTACTCCTGGCTTGGTCAGCTCGTAGAAAGGTCTACACCTTTGTGAGTGTTGAGACACAAACCGACGAATGAATTGCAGCCTCCCAATTAAACCTCGAACTTCCCTCAAATTTTTGGGAGGTGGCATGTCCCTGATGGCCTTAGCTTTATTGAGATCTATCTCAATCCCTCTTTTACTCACGATGCAACCCAATAATTTGTCCGATGATACGCCAAACACATACTTCTTCAGGTTCATTTTCAATTGGAACTCCCTTGATCTTTGCAAGACCTTAGCCCAAACTTTCGGATGTTCCACCCTGATTCTTGATTTCACCAATAAATCATCCACATACACCTCCAGATATATATGCATCATGTCATAAAATATGACCATCATAGCTCTTTGGTAAGTAGCTCCAGCATTCTTTAACCCAAACGGCATGACCATGTAACAATATGTTCCCCATGGTGTAGTGAATGACGTCTTCTCTCGATCCTCTTCTGCCAAACGAATTTGATTATATCCCGAAAATCCATCCATGAATGAGAGGGTCTCATAACCTGCTGTGTTATCGATTAACACATCAATGTGAGGCAAGGGAAAATCATCCTTTAGACACGCGCGGTTAAGGTCCCGGAAGTCGATGCAAATCTTGACTTTTCCATCCTTCTTCATGACCGGGACAATATTCGCCACCCACTGAGGATAAAGGATGACTCTAATGAACCTGGCTTTGTGGAGTTTGTCGACCTCTTCTTTCATTTTTAAAGCCATTTGAGAGTGGAAACGTCTTAACCTTTGTTTTACCGAGACGGACCCTGGTTTTAGAGTTAAGCGATGTTCAACCAAGGTGGAATATAGACCCGGCATATCATCGTAGCTCCATGCAAACGTGTCCTTATACTCTTTAAGAACTTCGACCAATGCCTCTTCTTCAGAGGGTGATAGATTATCACTTATGAGGATGCTCCTAGGGTCTTCCTCAGTTCCCAAGTTGACTTCTTTGGTGGGCTCTTCTACGGCGGCTGACGGCTTGTCAAATCTCCTTATTCCACTAGCATATGCGCCAGCCGCATCCTCATATTCTTCATCCCCTTCTTCAATAGGGTATTCTTCATCGGTGATTTCATAAACCCCATATCCTTCATCAATCACACAATTGTCCTCACATTCTATCTCCGGTAGTTGGATGGGTTTTTCTAGTAACTGAGGGATGGCAAGAAGGGCCTGACACCTGGTGGCTAAATCCAGAAGGAATCGACGAGGGATCTGCTTACCCTTAGATTTCTTTGTGGATACTACCCTTGACTCATTATTCCTAGGTTGACTGGGTTGTCTTACGGACGAAGAAGAAGATAAAGAAGATGCCTAAGAATGTACAGGGAAGGACCCCACAGAGGAGGGGTAGAAAAGGTCGCTCATAGGACCTTGGATGGGTGGCCCGCAGGGCGGGACACACTCGTGGGAGATGTAGGAGGTTTCCCCAACAATGATGTGTTGTTGAGGAGTTTGAAAATTGATATTTTTTTATTTTCATTTTTAATGACAAAACAATGAAAAGAAATCGGAGGAGGGGGAAAGGTGGTTATGGCTAAAGGATTGGGAGGCTCGTAGAGCATATCGTTATTGAAAACCTGGCGCGGGTTGAGAAACCCGCGCAGGTATGTAAGTAGAGAAGGGGACCTGGGAAGATCATCAGATAACCGTCTGGCCCATGAGGAAGACATCAGCGAAGGCTGAGGTGAGTGCATGGAGAAGATGACGGCTAATGAGCCGTCGGTGGCAATGTTGATGACGGATGAAGATCCGCTGGTGACAGGGTCCTTCTGGCGAGGATGAGGATAGTTTGGAACCTTGGCAACAGTAGTGATATTCTCTGGCATTTCAGAGATCTATGGCGGTCCTTCAAGCTATGGAGGAGAGAACATCCTTTCCAGTGCAACGGAAATATCCCGTATATCAAACCACTTGTCCCATTCACATTCCGGACCTTTGATCTTGCCTCTTTTGATAACCCTTGGATATGTTTCGGCCAAATATACAGCATGCGATCCCCCATGTGTTTCTTGCGGGTAATCCCCCATCTGAATAATGGGCCCTTTGTTGAAGTGGTTTGATAGGGTCCACGTGAGGAGCTTTCAATCCGCCTTGAGTGGTCCTTTGAAGCCTAGGCCAAACTTGCGGTTCGGCCTGATCTCCTTTGGTGGTTTCAGCCTACCTTGTAGTTGCGCGCCCAGACCTTTGCCCTGTTAATAGCCGATATTCCTCATAATCTCCCAACCTTTGGAATGAAAAGGGAGATATGGTGTTGTTGCCTTGATCGGCTTCTTTGGTGCTAGCGGAATGTGAGATGAATCACACACATCCAGCAGCGACAATATGGGCCGATGAGACGGCCAAACAGCGGGCAGAGAGGTGTTGATAGCATCCACCGTGTGGAGGACAGGTGTACTGACCACTTTAATAATTCTCCCATTGTAAGGAAACTTTAAGCACTGATGGTTGGTGGAAGGCACAGCATCCATGGCTTCAATGTAGGGGCGACCCAGTATGGCCTTGAATGTGGGGTCCATGTCGAGGACATGGAATTCCGTGGAGACTGACACAGGGCCTAGCCTTGCGGCGGCCTTTTGCTATTATCATAAGTCGTGACTGCGATTTAAGAAGGTCTTATCTGTTCCTGTTCGACCCCACACAACTGAAGGGTGCTCATGGAGATCACATTTATGGACGCACCCATGTCTACAAGGCACGGGTTTATGGATACCCCATTAATTTTTATTGAAATGCACAACGCATATTTCCGAGCTTCCTTGGGAGCGAGTTCGTAATTGTGGAACATGATGGTCGGTTGTGTGTCTGTTGGTGTCAGAACGGCCGAAATCTTCTCTACAAGGAGGTCCTCATTAACCATGACCTTTTGAAGATATTCCATTAAGGCTGCCTGATGGGATGTGGATCTCTGAAGCAGCTAGAGGATAGAGATCCGAGCAGGCGTCTTATCCAGGTGTTTTAACAAATCATACTGTGTTCCAAGGACGGACTTCTCTGGCTGATCTCCGTCCTTTTCTGGCTGAGACTGCTCGAGGTCCTGACTATTCTGAGGGAAAACCCTATGGAAAATCCTTCCACTCCGGAGCACCATTGGTTGCGGTTTTTGCACCTCGACGGGATTAGGTGTGGGTTTAAGCAAAGGTTTGAGGGGGAGTGGTAGAGGGATGGTTGATGAAGCCAAAGTAGCAATGGGAGCAGGAATTCTGATGAGGGGTTTGTTCGGTGGCGGCATGGTGGAGGTAGAGGGGATATCATACGGGCTATGAAGGATAAGGGGTTTGGAAGGTGGAGGTGGAGGCAAAGTGGAAGTGGATAAGGCTTGAGGTGGATAATGATTTTGAGGTGGATGGTGGGTGATGACTGGTTTTGAAGGCATTGGTGGGGGTATGGTGGAGACAGGCGGGGTCACGTATGGTTGACGGATGATAAGAGGTTTGGAAGGCATAGGGGCAGATGCAGTGGCGGTGGATGACAAAATGGAGGAGTGAGAGAAGATGAGAGGGTGTGAGGGCATAGTGGAGGGTGTTGGCTGATAGGTCATTGGTGAGTTAATGTGAGGGGTGCGAATGAGAGGGCGTGATGGTAGTGGGAATGGTGAAGGCGGTACTATGGGTTGTAATGTGGGATGATGAGAGAGAGGTGCTACCCGGGCAAGGCGAGGGGATTGCATGACGATAGGGTTGGCGGTAGCAAGAATAGAGGTACTTTCTGGGTGCCACACCTGCTCTCTCCCGACTTTCGGGAAGGAGGAGATGGGGTTGACCTGGTGATTGGGCTGTTGGTGCTCCGGCAATGGATTCTGGATTATGCCCATGTTGGGCTGTTGTTGTGCCTGCTGAGGCTGTTGTTGTTGTTGTGGTTGTTGTTGTGGCTGCTGTTGAAGTTGCTGTTGTTGCTGGAACTGTGGCATAGGAGGAGGTCTCCTGGCTTTGAGAGTGGCGACGTATCACCTCATTTCATCCCAGTCAATTCCGCCTTCATCATTCGTATCGTAAATGTAATCTTTAAACTGAAAGCAGTTCTCTATTGTGTGTCCTCACTGCCTGTGATAGACGTAGTATCTGGAGGTATCAACATTCGGGGGCCACGCGAGCCTTTCCCTGGGTAGGACGAGTGTGTTTGAGGTCATGAGGGTGCTGAAAATATCTGCCAGAGTTTCTGGCAATGGTGGGTAATAGGATCTCTTGGGGCCAATCGGTCTCCTTTGTTGCTGTGGGGGGCCATAATTCCCTGGGAGTGGAACTTGGTGGTACTGAAGTGGCGGTTGTTGTTGCTGGGGTCGGGGTTGTTGCTGGGGTTGAAGTGGTTGAGGCATATTGTTCTGTGGTGGGTTATTTTGGGGTGGAGGACGAGAGGGGAAAGGACCTTATTGGAGGGGAAGTCGGGGCATTTGTGGAAGCCTTGGGTTGAGTGCATAGTTGGCGTTGTTGACTGCACTTACCTGCTCCTTTGTCACAACCCCTTCTGTTGCTCCACTAGTGCCTGTCTTTCTGACCGCCTTGGGTTTCGGCGGCTCAAACATGTGCATAATGGGGGAGTCTTTTAACTGGGTCTGGATATACCGGTCCCTTTCATAGAGCTCTTCCATTGTGGTAAGCTTGTTCATGGCCAGGACGTGCCTGAACTGTGGGGTTGCATTGGACACAATCATCTTTACTTGTTCAGGCTCTGAGAGGGTATCTTTTATCCTTTCTGCCAGGGACCTCCATCTGTCGGCATAGCGGACAAAATCTTCGTCAAGCTTCATTTTCTCGGCCACTAGGTTGGTAATGGAAAGAGAGGGACCGACCCTATCCCGATACTTTTGCAAGAATCTTCTTTGCACCGTATCAAAGTTCTCGGCCTCGCCAGGCTCCAAAGAATAGAACCACTCTAGCGCAGGATCGTCCAATGATCTCCGAAAGAGGTATGCCAGGGATCTCTGGTCATTTTGCCAATAGGAGGATTCATACATGAAGTCCTTGAGGTGAATAAAGGGGTTGCTAGTGCCATTGTACCTGCGGTACGTAGGCATTTCGGAGGGAGGATGATGGATCACCGGAAGGATTGGTAAAGCAACCTCCGGGGTGGATTTCACGTCCACCATTTTCTTCAAATTTTAAAATTGTTCGTCCATTCTATTGAACCTATTGAGGAGCGATTGGGTGAGCTCCTCGGGAGGTGAAGGTGGCACCTACCACTGGGGAGGAAAATGTCTCCCGGAGACTTGAAGGGGGAACCCCGAATGAGAGGGAGCTGCCGGACCGCCGACAGTTGGCCCCGGCTGGAGCGGTATATGGGGAACAGCAGGGGTTTTAGATTGTGAAGGGAATTGGAACGAGGGTGGTTGTTGGCTCGCCTGCCCTTGAAGCGAGGGAGACTGGATGGCTTACGCCAGTGAAGGAGATGGGATGACCTGCACCGACTCTTGGAGGGGTGCGATGGCTGGAGTTGACTCCTGGGGGGCGGGAGAAATAGATTTCCCTTTCAGAATGGCCTATAAGGTCCGGAGCTGCTCAGAGGTAAGCTCCGTGTTGGCGTGGACACCTAGCAAAGAGGAGATGTCTTGTGGTGGGGATGTGTCCCCTGCGGTAACCTGCACCGCACGTGAGTGCTCATAAGAAGGACCCGAGTCCATAGCATGGACTCGCGGCTCGACTGATTGACCACGACCAGGGTGGTTCTCCTCAAAAGACTCGTGATCCATGCTCAAAGTTCTTCTGGAACGTAAGAACATACACCAACACACAGATAGCAAAGATTATCAAACAAGTGAATGCCTTTACGCCCTTTTTTTTGTTTTGATTTTGATAATTTTTTTTATCTTTTTAACCATATCGAAAGTTCACACAAGAATAGGGACCCTAGTTAGTTTTTGTTTCACCGCCGTGTCAACTAGGGTCTCTCGTCTCACTACGGATGGGTCGACTAACTCCGGGGAACTTCGATGGTACAACCAGCCCAGTGAACGAGGAGGGAATCCTTCAATGTCAGGGACTTACGGAGGTCCCGGTGGAGGAGATTCTAGTCCGTCGAGAGGAATTCCCGAACGGAGAGTCCTTCCTTCACCGAGAGAGGGTGATCCTTAGAAAAAATAAAAAAAAACTAGAAATGGGGTGGATGCATGCGATGAAGTGCTGAACAGATATACAGAATATAAGAAAACAACAAAGATATCAAAGATATAATCAACACCCAATTAATCATAAGGGACTAGGGGCGAAGTGCACGAGGTGCACGAGGGATAAGAACTGAAAGTGCTACTGTGAGCACAACTGGAGCGCGCGAGGGCGCAAAAGTGGGGGGGGGGCACATGCGGTGCCGAAGTTGCAAGGGTAACCGAGGGAAAGCGAAAGTAGTGCCACCGTGATCGCCAATTTGTGAGCGACGTCACGCGGAATTTGCCGGAGGAGGCAAAGCGGAGCGCGCGAGGGGGCTCGTTTTGCTGCAACACAGACAGAAGAGAGAAGAGGAGAGAGACCACCACGGGAGATTGCTCCGGCAGGGCGTGCGTGACAGATGCAATGTAATAAGATATGGGGATTAAACGGCCATAGCGGGAAATGACTCTCCGCGACCTCGGAGAAAAAGTGCAGAATTTAAATGACAGTGATTTAAACGGCCATTGCGGGAAATGACTCGCCGCGGCCTCGAGAATATGAGCAGATATGAGAAGAGTACAGAATACAAGCAACAGGAATTTAAATGGCCATTGGGGGAAGTGACTCGCCGCGGCCTCGAGAATATGAGCAGATATAACCACAGCATAGAATATCAATGACGGAAATTCAAACGGCCATTGCGGGAAATGATTCGCCGCGGCCTCGAGAACATAACAGATATAAGAAACAGATATAGGAACAATGCAGAATATAGGTGACAGAAATTTAAACGGCCATTGCGGGAAATGACTCTCCGCGGCCTCGAGAATATGATGTGATCGCCAGGGGCCGGAGACCCCAAAATAAAGAAAGTGATCGCGCCTACCTCAAAAGCGGGAGATGGCGGGTTGCTTCCTCCTCTCCCTTCGGCCGGCCGATAGAGAGGGCTTTCCTTGGTTACCCTTGCAAAAGAAGAAACAAACAGATAACAAGTGGATCAGGAAAGATGGCAGTGTAGTATTAGTCCCTTGATGAAGGATAATGAAATCGTGACAAGACACACACCTGGTTGGTGTTATTTTTAAACCCCTCTAGGACACGAGTGGGAGAGAAATACGATGATGAATGGGATTATGCAAACGTATATAAAAGAAGACTCCCTTATGAAGGGAGTCAGAGAATGCGAGATGATGAATGCAAAAGAACTACGGAGAAAATGGGAGAGAATTGGCTTATTGAATGTGCCGATGGCGGGATCCGATGGAGCTTCAGCAGCGTAGGGACGACGTGGAAGCAGAACGGATGGAGCTAGCCTTCCTCTCGCGAGCGCGGGCACCCGAGAAGCCAGCAGAACCTACCCCTACAAAAGACCCACGGGTTAGAAATGAGATCCGGCAGAGTATCTCCTTCCTCTGTCGGATCTGAAGCCCCTTCCCTTCGAGGGAGGGGGTCCTCTATTTATAGAGGAAAATCTGAGTGAGGCATCCAGGCTCCTGGACGCCTCACTGTTGAGGCGTCCAGGACTTTGGACGCCTCAAAAATATTTTTTATATTTTTTATATTATTTTTATTTTTTATTCTTAGAGGAGTCCAGTAAAGTGGACGCCTCAATAATTTTATATTTTATTATTTTTATTATTTTTTTAATTTATGTGAGGCGTCCGAGACCATGGACGCGTCCATTTCGGCCCACCGAAATGCCGCCGAAAGCCGTAGACAGTGGAGAAAGCGCGTGGTTTTGGCGCGTACCCGTGACTCACGAGTGGGCGCGTCCAATTGACAAGACATTTTTATCTTTTGGATTTTTTCGAAATGTCAAATCGAGCGGCAGATCGGCACCGTCCGTGTGTCTAAGCAGTGAGGCGTCCAGGCTCCTGGACACCTCAAAGAAACAGTGAGGCGTCCAGTCTCTTGGAGACCTCAAAGAGTTTCCACGGAAAAAAATCAGAAAAATGTAAAAAAAATTCATAAAATTAGGAAATCACCAGAGTAATTAAAAATGTGAAGGCCGCCTTGGGGTATCATAGTGTAATATGAGATTTACTCACGGTAATGTCAAGAACGGCGTGTCTACAAACACAGAACAGTCGGATCCATAACAGCAATAATGATAATGATAATGATGAGTCCTCGGCCTCCGAGCCGCACAACAGACTCACAATTCCGCATAACCCGAAACACGGAACATGAGGGATTATCCAAAGCCCTCAAACCATATGGACATGTAAACCGAGGTAAGACTAAACCTCCAAGCGTCCAAAACTATGTCTCGATCCTCACAGGATAGATGAGACACTCACGAGGTTACGTGTTAACCACTGGGTCATAACTGGCTTGACCAGAAACCATAATGACCCTCGAAACAATACGAAATACCGTTCGGTATAATCTCACTCCTGAACACACTATAACACGGTCACAGCCGTCATAGGACGTCCAAGACATCCACGGAACAATGGGCTAACCAAGGGGTCGAAGCCACCACAACCGGAAACCAAATCGGCAAAGAAAACACTCAGAAGGCAGACGCAGTCGTGAGCTATCCGCGCTAACACCCGACACGGTTCTCAACAAGCCGCATTAGCCCAGACGCGGTTAAAGACTAGCCGCGTTTACACTGACACGGTTCCAGGCAAACCGCCCGAGGCCTATGAACGGAAAACACATAAAAAGAGGAGAAGAAGACAGAGTCGACGCTTCGCGAAGCAGAGTCGACGCAGAGACAGACGCGGTTCCAAGATAGCCGCGTTAGTCCAGACCTGGTTACGCGTTGGCCGCGAGAATCCCAAACGGGGTACACCCTAAACTGTGTCAGGAAGAAGACAAGGCAGGTGGAGATGAAGACATGCAGACGTGGTTCCAAGCCAACCGCGGCCATCAGACACGGTTAAATACCGACCATGTTCTCCCACCGCCATACACGTCGAACCGACAAAGCCCGAAAAGTTGACACGGTTCATGACCAACCGCTACAGAGGTTGAGAGACGAACGCAGTTACTGGTGGACCGCGACTCGCCCTCCGATCCGAAAATCATAGAACCTCACAAAACCCCATTTTCCATTCCCCAATCTCTTCTAAACGGCGGGAAAACAATCCTAGACTCGATATCCACCTTCCATAAGCCGGAAGGGATCAAACCGACCTCAAAACGTCTAAAAATGGGCGATTCTCACGAATCGACCCAAACCGAGTCACATGGACAAACGGGCTCATACGGGCTCATATCATCTACCGAGTCAGTCGGAGAGAACTATCTAAACCCTGGAAGGTATGTTGAGAGCATGTTGCCTTGAGTGACAAGGGTCGTGGATGCATCATTTGCCGTTGGTGGAAACACTTACAACAACCGCTATCATTCCAATTTGGGGATAGCGCCTTATGAGGCCTTGTATGGGCGACCGTGTCATATTCCTCTTGACTGGTTTGAGGTTGGTGAGTGAGTGATGACAAGACCAGAGTTGGTACAGTAGTGTGTGGAGGTGGTACAGCTGATCAGGTAGAGATTACAAGCAGCCCAAAGTCGACAAAAGAGTTATGTAGATCGGCGAACACAACCTCTTACGTTTGAGGTGGGAGACCGGGTGTTCTTGAAAGTCTCCCCGATGAAAGGTGTGGTGCGATTTGGTAGCCGTGGTAAGCTGAGTCCCTGTTATATTGGGGCTTTTCTTATCGTGGAGCGTGTTGGCCCAGCGGTGTATGGATTGCAGCTACCTCCCGAGATGGATGCGGTGCATGATGTGTTCCATATGTCGATGTTGTAAAAATACATGCTTGATGATTCTCATGTGTTGGAAGACTCGGTGTGGCCTGAAGTGACACCGGATCTGTCTATCCTCGAGTACTCCATTCGTATTGAAGATCGGCGTGAGCAACGGTTAAGGAATAAGGCCATACCTTTAGTTAAAGTGGGTTGGCAGCACCACTTAGGAAATGAGGCAACTTGAGAGCGCGAGGATGAGATGCAGTAGCGGTTTCCAATTTTATTTTGGTAAGATATCTTCTTAAGTTGTTTGTACTTTGGTGTAAATTTCAAGAATAAAATTTTTGTCAGGAGGGGAGGACTGTAATACCCTCGATTTCAGATTCCCACCTATTAGGCGTCGGATCTATTTCTCGTGAATATTTCAAGAGCTGTGAATTTTCACGATAATATTTTAATAGAGTTTTGAAGGAAATGTGAGACTTTATTGAGATTTTAGAGTTTAATTGATTAAATTAAATGAAGAATGGGCATAACTATAATTTTGGTTCATTAGGGGGGCTTCTTGCATGAAGAAAAAAGGAAATAACAAAAAAAAGAGAAAAATCTTAAAACCCTCCCCAAACCCACGATGAGAGCGCTCCCCCTCTCTCTCACTCTCTACATTTCCCTCTCTCCCTCGTACATTCTCCCCGAAGCCTCCTCCTCTCTCGGCTGCAGACGGGGTGCTGCGAGGAGATCCGACTGAGCTACAAAGTGGTGGAGAAGTGATCAAGAAGGTGAGACGGTGGTGGTTCGCTTGGTGGGGCAGCAACTCACGCATGGGGTTGGATTTTCTGTGAAGAATTGAGGTAGAACGGCGTAATTTCAGTGAATAAGGTAGGGGGATGGAACCCACTCACTTCCCATTGCAATTCCCATGATTTAGTGTTGTTAATCGCATGATACAATGATTTAATCGCCAAAAAAATGGGTATGGCATAAGTTCTTTCAATCTCTTGATGTGAATGTGGAAAATACATGTGATTCATGTCGTTTCTTGGGTTTAAATGAATGTCTTTGGTGTATGAGAGCATGGAACAATGTTATTTCTTATTTTTCCCCTCGTTTGAGTCGAGTGGGATGGGATTTAGGACAGTTCACCCATTCCCGTATCGGAAGATTGAACGCGGTCAGTCTTCCAACTACGTTAAGCCTCTAGAAGAGGTCGCGGTGTAACCAGAGACCGCATCCAAATGTATGGGGGGCTAGGTCGGTAACTGAACGCGGTGGTCAGGGCAACCGCGTTCAGGATGGACGAGGCCACTCGACCGGTCGCGTCTCTGATAGATGCGGCACCTACCCTGACCGCGTTCAGCAAGGAGGGTTGACCTACCCCAGAGGTCTGTCGACCGGTTCATGAGCAGGAATGCTGTTGGGAAGTCCGGTCGACCAACCCCCTTGATTCGGTCGACCGAAACCCCCAGACCCAATGTCGAAAATGGCCTTTTCGGCTTTGGAAACTTGGTTTTTTGCCTCAGAACTTAAATAGAGGTATTTTTGGATAAAATAAGCAAGTAATTAGTTGTGTAAACCCTGTGAGGGCTATCTCACGGTGAGACGCCCGATGACTTGGTTAGAACTTGTGGGTGTATCCCATGGTAGGAAAATGCGAATAGTTTATGGTTTTTGAGATAGCAACCTTGGCGGCCTTGTACCTTGCGGGCTTAGACTTGTGTTTCGTGCGACGAGCGTGTGTCCACAACCGGTTACACGTCAATGGTTTCACAACAGGTCCTTACTTGGAGTGACCTTTTCCCACTAGTCGTAGCTTGCCTGGGCACGTGTGTGCCGACCCACTTGGGAGTAGTGGAGAGCTAGACTCGGGAGAGACGGTTTTAGGCTGGTTTCCGAAGGGTCTCCTACTGTGGCGGCTCGAGTCTAGACTTGGAGGAAAAGCAGTTAGAGAGTCTGACCTAGCGCAGCCAGTCAATGTGTGTACACGTGGTCGGGGACCTCAGACGTGTGTTGACGAGCACGATCCCGACTAGACCCTTGTCTTGTGTTCCGTGTATAGTGTCTTAGTTTTCGCCTGGGGTGTATAGGGAGACACTTGAGGCTGTGGACTAAGTCGTCAGTGGATGCATCCGACTTTGCTTCTGGTGAGTGTGGAAGCCGTGGAATCCACTCAAGGAGAAGAAAACGAACTAAACTACAGACTATCAAGCGACTAAAAATTAAGAAGGATTATGAAACGTGCCAATATGAGGAAAAAGCATACGTAGGATGCTAAAGGGATGTGATCGCCAGAGGGGTTACCTCAAAGAAACGAAATAATCGCGTGTACCTTGTATTGAGCGCGGAGATTGTGAATCCTCGAGAGCGGAAATGGCAGGTTGCTTCTTCCTCCCCCTTCGGCCGGCCGACGGAGAGGGCTTTCCTCAGGTACCCTTGCAAAATAACGACAAACAAGTAACGGGTGGATCAGAAAGACGAAGGTGCAGTATCCAAATTATAACGACGCAAGTAACGAAATGATGGCAAGACACACACCTGGTTGGTGTTATCTTTTAAACCCCTCTCGGACACGAGTAGGAGGAAAATGCTTATGATGAATGGCAATTATTCCGACGTAGAAACGGGAAGAGACTCCCTCATAAAAGGGCGGGGGGTAGAAGATATGATATGATGAATGCAAGATAACTAGGAAAGAAGAGGAGAGAATGGCTTATTGGATGGTCGATGGCGAGATCTGATGGAACTTCGGCAGCATAGGGACGACGAGGTAGCGCGGCGGGCGAAGGCGGCCTCTCTCCTGCGAGCACGGGCACCTGAAGATCTGGCCGGACTTCCCCTACAAAACACCCACGGGTTAAGAATAGAATCCGACAGCCTCTCGGTGCTCTTTTTTCGACCTCTTGAACTGAGGGGGGAGGCCTCTATTTATAGAGGTCGGGAGGATGGGGGCGTCCAGAGGCCTGGATGCCTCCATCACTTGGATTTTCTTCAAACGACAAACTGAGCGACGGTCAGTCGATGGTAGGGGGTCACCCGTGAGCTGGTTGATAGAGGCGTCCAGAGGCCTGGACGCCTCTATAACTTGGATTTTCTTCAAACGACAGACTGGGCAACGGTCAGTCGATGGCCGGGGGTCGCCCGTGAGCTGGTTGATGGAGGCGTCCAGGGGCCTGGATGCCTCCATAACTTGGATTTTATTCAAACGACAGGCTGAGCAACGGTCAGTCGATGGCCCGGGGTCGCCCGTGAGCTGGTTGATGGAGGCGTCCAGGGGCCTGGACGCCTCCATAACTTGGATTTTCTTCAAACGACAGGCTGAGCAACGGTCAGTCGATGGTCGGGGGTCGCCCGTGAGCTGGTTGATGGAGGCGTCCAGGGGCCTGGACGCCTCCATAACTTGGATTTTCTTCAAACGACAGGCTGAGCAACGGTCAGTCGATGGCCGGGGGTCGCCCGTGAGCTGGTTGATGGAGGCGTCCATGGGCCTGGACGCCTCCATGAAATTATATATATTTTTTGTTCAATCTTATATATATATTTGTTTGTCATTATTTTGTATTGATGGAGGCGTCCAGGGGCCTGGATGCCTCCATGATTACCCCCGGATTCCCCCGAAAAGGGCGTCGGCAGTCGTCCGTTAGGCATTTTCCTGGTCCCGGCAACTTCTGATGCATGCGATTGATGTTGATGCCGTTCGAATGCCGCATGATTTCCACAACGAGGTGGTTTCCGGATGCCGAAGGAGCGTTACGCTACTCGCCCAGAAGACGAGAGAAGACTCAAAGATAGGAAACACTCAAGTGATTCAAAATGCGAAAGCCGCTGCGGGGCGTCGCGTGGTAATATGAGATTTTCTCAGGGGACGTCAGAATAGCGTGTCTACAGCTGCCCCGCCTTGGCGTCTGCTTTGCAAGGGAGTGACACGTAATGGAATGGTATCGAAGTGGAGTGAAATGGAGTGGGAATGGACTGATAAGTTGATGCCAAGGTGTGATGAGACACGCTTTTGACATGACTGTTTGGAATCTTTCCTGTAGTTTCAATGAGGCGACCTTGAAGAAGGTCTTTCAAATTTGACGATTGTTTGGACGGAAATCAAATAAGGGAGGGTGAGATGTGCGCTCAGGCACGAAAATAAAGGAGACCAACTTCTCGGTGTGGAAGTACCTGGGTCATAAACCTGCAGGTTTCACCTTTGGGGAGCGGTTACCAGCCAATGTGGAAGTGCTGCGGCCAAGGTGGGTCAAACAAGGTAAAAAGTAAAGGAATATCTGAGGGTCTGTCCAAACAAGGGTCTCGTTTGGAAGGGCAGCGTAGGGCCGTTTCAAGGAAACTCAGTATTTCATTCAGAATGGAATATCTCATATTTGTAAGAATTGAAGCACAACGGCTTTCGCAATCGAATCACTTGAATGATCTTCCGCAATAGACTCAAAGTCCTATATGAATGCATGCTGGGTTTAAAGAAAAATTTAAAACAAACTAGAATAGAAAATAGCCAAGGATAATATTGTCAACTCGTTAAGAATGGGTCAGGATACCGATCCAGTGAGCTGATACTGAGCTGGGGCCCGTTTATCCACGCACCGACTCACTGAATGGAACCGTCGTTCCCACGCTATCACCAGTTAACGGCCTATCCGTACAACCCAAATTCTTCTGGAATCATCACTATTTTTGTTGAAGGGGAACTCAAATCCCAGATTCATTCGGGTCGCAAGGTCCTTGACGTGTTCTAATAGCGTAAATATCATATAGTATGATGCATGACACGGGGGACCGAACACTGAAGGATGGTATACAAGATAGGGCGAAAAACGTCCGTTGGTAAAACCTGCACAGACCATCATAGATTAAATACATCAGAAAGTAGCAGAAATATAACAGAATCGTGCCACAGTACAAGGATAAAACACTGACGACTTGACCACTCATGTGACACGTCCCGTCCCGTAGCACCTCTCCTTTCCTATAAGTACCTCCCTTAGGCTAGTTTATTCAAATGTACCAAGGGGAGTTTTGAATGTTCAGGAGGATGAGAAGAAGAGGGTCTGGGGATTTCAGGATGGAAGGAGAGTCTTCCTGCGTTATGAAGAGGGGCAGGCCTAGCAGTGAGATCAGGCGACTTTCCGACCTCGAGGGTCATCTGAGTGGGACGATCCAGTCGCATATGGTAAGTTGATTTATTTCAAATTTATTGCATGAACTCTCTTCTCACTTTCCTTCCTTTCTCTTCTTCTTTCCAGCCGTATCCACTCTTTCCGGGCCCGAGGAAGTTTTCCAAACTGCCATGGCTTTCAGAGCTAACTTCCAACATCTCCATTGGCATGAGGGCTATACTCTCGAAGTGGCATCTTCAGGGGCTCCTTATTCACGCCAAACACTACGAGAGAATCCGCATGGACTGGGCGGCTATGGGCGCATTAGTGGAGATCTGGCATCCCCAGACCCACACTTTCATCTTCCCGACGTTCGAGGCGACCATTCTCCTCGAGGAGGTGGAGCTTCTGCTTGGACTGAAGAAATTCAAGAGTGACGGGAAGACGAAGCCTATGCGGATGTTGACAAGGGCGACTTCCGAGAGCGTCCTTGGAAGCTTCATGCCGTCCGACGCAGTCAGAAAGGTCCGCACTCAAAAGGGAATTGACTTGCAAAGGCTCGCGGTATGGGTTATGGATGCCTTGAAAGGGTCACCAGATGATGAACATTTGGAAGGAATTATGAAAGGGTTCACCATCTGTCTGGCGGGTGCTCTCTTGTTCCCTCATACCGACAACATAGTGGAAGAAACCCAACTGAGTGCTATCTGCGGGATCTGGAGTGGAAAGAGGGTGGGACCCGCCGTCCTTGCCTACCTTTACAGCGGTCTTACCGCCTCGAGCATGGGTAGGCCTCCTTTTGGTTGCGCACTTGTTCTGAGTTGCTGGGTCGATTTGCACTTCAAATTCGACCACCGTGAGGGGATGCCGACTGTTTCAAAGCTTTTCCAACAAAGCCCCCTTTATCACATAGCCGATGTGTTAGGCTTCGGTGGCACTGTGGCGAACCGTGTTCCGTGGCTGAAGAAACGGGAAGACTGGCGGTCTCACTTCCGAACCATGACACAAAGCTCCTTCACTTGCGCACCGGCATGTCTACTCTCACTTGAACTCCTCATGAGGTCTTCTCCCGAAGCTGAACTCCAACTGATTGGCGCGACGGAGTTTGTCCTTTATAACGCGCATCGGTGCTGCCTCCAGATCGGCATTCCACGCCACTCGTTCCCACTGCTGACCGGCATTGTCCCTTTGAAGAAGAGGGAGTTGGGCACGGAAGCGGACGCGAAGGAAGCGAAGGCCGTTAAAGCACCCTGGAAGACAAGTGTTGCGGGAAAGGCCTTAGCGCACGTGGGGGAAGAATGTGAGCTGTGGAGAGCTTATGTAACCGAACTGGGGAAGTTAAGGCCTAGAGTGCCTAAGCCCCTGATGTAGCTCGCCTTGCTTTCTGATGGAATAAAATCTGGAATTTGACGTTTTGGACCACTGTTCCCCTAATTATTATTTTTATGATTTTTTTATTTTCCTTTTTCCTGTTTTTTGTGTTTTCTCTCTTTTTTTGTGTTCTTCATAATATGACCATATATAAATAAATAAATATTTTTTATTTTTTTAATGGGGGCGTCCACGGGCCTGGACACCTCCAACTTTTCTTTTTCAATTTTTTATGTTTTTAGATTTGGGGGTGTCCAGGAGCCTGGACGCCCCTATATTTTCTTTTTTTCTTTTTTTATTTTTTTGAGATTTAGGGGCGTCCAGGCTCTTGGATGCCCCTATGTTTTCTTTTTTCTTTTTTTGGTTTTTTTTGATGTGGGGGCGTCTAGGCTCTTGGACGCCCCTATAATTTCTTTTTTTTGTTTTTTTGATGTTGGGGCGTCCAGGCTCTTGGACGCTCCTACATTTTTCTTTTTTATTTTTTGGTTTTTTGATGTGGGGGCGTCCAGGCGCCTGGACGTCCCAAAGATGTGTGATTTCTCTATATAAAGGGGGCCTCACCCCCTTTCCACTTCTACTGTTCATTCTGACGACTCATTCACTCTAGACGACCCATTCTCAGTTCCCAATGGAGCAAGAAGGCCCGAGCCAGGGTGGAGAGAGGCGGAAACGACGGGCTCGTCGTCCGAGGAGGTCGAGGGATCATGCCGAGGAGGCTGCCGTGGGAGAGGAGATCGCCGCGGAAGAGGAGGCGCCTCATTTGGCCGTGGAGGGTCCTGCGGGTGCTGGCGACGCGGGAGAGGATGAGCACGACCCGGTAAGCCCCTCAGAACTGCAATTTGTTGGTTTAATAGGCTAAACAGGCGGGCGAGAGATGGTGTGGAGAAGGCCGGTGAGTGGGGGAAGGAGGCGTCCAGAGGCCTGGACGCCTCCAACTTTTCTTTTTTATTTTATTTTATTTTTATTATTTTTTGAGTTATTACGTAAATAATAAAATAAAATTAAAAATAAGGAGGCGTCCACTTAGGTGGACGCCTTCATGATAATATATATTATTTTTTATTTTATTTTTTATTTGTTTTTGTTTGTTAAAATAAAATAAAGGAAGTAAAATGAAAGCGTCCAGGGGGGTGGACGCCTTTAAATATATATATATTTTTTTAAAATAAAAAAATAAATAAATATTATATACAGTGTTGTTGTTTATTATTATCCATGATGCTGATGTGTTTCTTTTTTTATTTATTTTTTGTGGTGTGCAGGGCGTGATGAAGAGCCGGATCAGCTGGTCCCTGGTGGTGGCAGCGTACCGTGGGCTGCCGGACTTTCAGAGGGCGCGGGTGGACGCCATGGGTTTTGGAGCTTTCCTGCGGATCGAGCCCTTCCGACTCGACCTTCCTCTCATCCAGGCGTTGAGGGAGCGGTGGCACCCGCCGAGCCAGGCGTTTCTGATGCCCTGGGGGCACATGGTGCCAACACTGGAGGACGTGGCTCGGATCACCGGGCTACGAGTTGACGGAGAGGCAGTCAGCGGGGTCACTTACCCCGATTACCGAGAGAGTGCCTTGGACCTGCTGTGGCTAGAGACGAGCGCGACTGACAGAGACAGCAGGGTAGTCGGCCGAGTGGAGATTATGGAGGCGCTCGGGTTTGGTGATCCGCGCCAGCGGGTCAGCGAGACTGGAGCGGAGTTTCTGGCACGACTGGAGGGAGACACTCGTGCAGCTTTCACCCAGGACCCGAGCGAGCGGGAGCTGGTGGATCTAGACCTTCGGAGGTTCCTTTTCTTCTTCCTGGGTCACCTTCTGTTGGGGACGAAGGGGGACGGCATCCACTGCCGCTTCCTCGGGATCCTGGCGGATCTGGACAAAGTGGGGAACTATGCGTGGGGAGCGGCTCTGCTTGCCCATTTGATCGCCGATCTCTCCCAAACTTCAGAGAGGGAGACGACAGTCAGCGGCTTCGCACCTTTTCTCCAGGTAAACACTTTATTTATGCATTTTACCGTAGTTAAATATGCAATTATTCGTGCTAATGATGGATGCAGGTGTGGAGCTACTACTACTTCCCGATGGGAAGAGCCAGACAGGGGAACAGGAGAGCCGTGCCTCTGGCGCGACAGTGGAGGCCGGTCATGGTCGCGGCACCCCACGGCTACCAGCTGGCGTCGCTTCGTCGGGAGCTGAGCGAGTACCCCGAGGCTATGGTATGATGCGTATGATTTTTGGTGTTTTTATGCATGCGACTTAATGGCAACTGACATGACGTATGTATGGTGATGCAGGTGGTGTGGAGGCCCTACCTGGGCATGGCCGACGCTGGCCAGCCTTGGGTCGTAGCGGGTCGTCCTCGTTTCGGGCGGGACGTGTGGGTCCATTGCCTGAACGAGATCGAGCCGCTTCGGCTCAGGCTGGTTATGAGAACGTTGGGGTTAGCCCAGGAGTGGGTCGACGTAGACGAGCCGGTCCGCGTCGGGCGGAAGACCAAGGGGAAGGCAAAGATCGTGGACTGGCGTACGCGCTTTCCCGCACAGTACCAGGACTGGCAGCAGGGCGGGGTCCCAGTGGTGTCCCATGTACCGGACAGCACTGACTACCTGAGACGGTATCGAGCCACGTACGGGGAGCATCTCTTTCTTGGTGGTGCGGCAGGGGTAAGCGAAATTTTTTTTCCTTTTCTACATGTATGCATATGTGACACTAACTTATATGCAATGCAGGATGCTCGTGACAACATGATTGCCGACCTGCGGGCCCAGCTGGCAGACGCCAGGCGGCAGTTGGTGGCCATTCGACAGGAGTTGGAGACCCTGGTGAGTCTATGAAATGCATTTTTTTTGTGACCTGGATTTTTGATACTTAGCCTCTGACTGTCGTTTGCCCTGTGTTTCAGCGGGCCCACCAGGCAGCGTCAGCCGGGATGGCTGGTGGAGCGGGTTCCAGTTCGTGGGGCCCTCCCCCGGAGATCTCTGCCCTTCAGGAGCAGCTGGCGTATGCGGTGGCTCGGGCTGAGGAGGCAGAGCGCGACCGTGAGGCTCGAGTGAGTGTCTGCTTGACCCCGACTCTCTTCTAGCTGCTTTTCTTCCTTCACTGCTCTCTTACGGTGCATGCGTGCTTTGACAGGTGGCCGAGATTCGGGAGGCCCTGGCCCGTGCTGTTCGTGCCGAGCAGGAGCGCGACGCCTGGGCGGCAGAGCGTGACGCCCGGATTGCGGAGCTAGAGGAGGAGCGGCGACGGGAGGCTGAGGAGCTCCCTCGCGACGTGCTAGATCTGCGGATCACCCTCGAGCTGTCGAGGAGAGAGGCGATGAGAGAGAGAGAGGAGAGGGAGAGGGATAGGGAGATCATAGAGAGAGAGGGAGAGGGATAGGGAGATCATGGAGAGAGAGAGGGAGTACAGGAGGGCAGAGCGATATCGAGATTGGGACGAGAGGAGGGCTCTAGAGGCCCAGGTGACGGAGCTCCGACTGAGCCTTGGCACGGCGGAGGGGAGACTTCGGGAGAGTGAGGAGTGGTATCAGAGGGCGAAGGAGCGCGGCGCGCGGCTTCGTCAGTCCGGTTCGTTCTCCGTCGGCAGCTTCCTAGTTTCTTCGGCCGAGGAGCGTCGCCGCACCTTGGAGGCTGGCATGGTGCCACCTGGGGAGACGAGCACGGCTTCTCAGGGTTCACAGAGGCCCCCTAGGGATCCCCGTCAGAGGAGGGAGGAGAGAGATGACCAGGAAGGTGGTAGCGAGAGTTAGAGAGTTGCTTGTACACCTCACCTTCCTTACTGTATGATGTATAACTGACTATTTGCTTATGTACAATGAAACGGTTCCTTTTGTCGTATGCACTTTCCCTTTTCCACGCTTCTTCTCTTGCACCGAGTTGTTTCGAGGCACGCTTCACGAGACCTTGCCCTGAAAAATAGGGAACTACGCCTTGCACGGAGAGATCATCCTTCTCTTTTTTTTTTGGGCGCGTCCTGGCGCGAGGACGCGTCTTATCCTTCGAATTCAAATTTAAAGCGCCAGGCGGCCTTTCTTTCTTCGCGCCTTACCCGCAAAAGAGCCCGCCTCCTGTCGAGATTTGCTCGCCCCTTTTCGTCTTCTTCCTCTCTCGATCGATGGAGTTCGGTGGGCCAGATCGCGGCGAAGGGAGAGAGGGGCGAGGGACTCCTCGCCCGAGGAGGGATGCGCCCGAGCATGGAGAGGCGTCGACGGAAGTGGAAGGGCCTTTTAGAGCACTCGTGGGACCCGAGGGGCCCGATGGCGCGGAAGGAGGCGAACGCGGCTGGGTGAGTGCTTCGGTTCCCACCTCTATGACTTGTTTTGAGTTTGGAGCGAGTGGTGTGGGAGTGGAAGGGGTTTGGCGAGGGCGGCACTCACATGATGGGCGCGTCCTCGACAGGGGACGCGCTCTCATTAACTGACGGGGGACCTCCTCTTTGATGCAGGGTACGGTGAGAATCCTGGGCTTGGCTGACGAGTGGGCGAGCGCGGATGAGCCGAGCCGTGTCAGGAAGGAGAGTCGCGGCAAGGCGAAGCTCGAGGACCGGCGCGTACATTCCCCTGGACAACAAGGGAGCGCACCGGTGCAGGGCAGTGGCGGCCTCCTGCAGCAGCGGAGGGGGGACCGAGCGGGGGCTCCTCAGCTTGGGAGACGGACGGAGGTGACAATAGGGCCTCAAAATTTTTATATATTATTATTATTATTATTATTATTTTTGCCATGAATTCTAGAATTTAACCAACGGCTGTTGTCTATCTATTTTTTATGTACTCAGCAGGAAACGATGGTAGGGATGGCTGGCGGATCGTCCTCCAATCCTCAGGCTCTTTTTTTGGAGATCGCCTCCCTCCAGGAGCAACTTGCCAGTGCGGTGGCCCGCGCGGTTCGTGCTGAAGAGGAGCGTGATGCCTGGGCCGCAGCTGTGGCAGAGCTGCAGCGTCGAGGTGAGGGGAGGCCCTCTCCAGACATTCTGGAGTTAAGGGTCCTTCTCCAGGTGATGAGGAGGGAGGCAGAGAGAGAGAGAGAGGAGAGAAGGGCCGAGCGACAGCGAGACCAGGCCGAGAAGAAGGCCTTGGAGGCCCAAGTGAGGGAGCTCCAGCTAGGCCTTCAGGTTATGGCGCAGAGGTTAGGGGCGATGGAGACGCGCTACGAGAGAGCGCGAGAGTTAGGGGCGCTACTTCGCCGGTCCGGACGCTTTTCTGCTGGTGGCTTCCTTGCCACGCTAGAGGAGGAGCAGCGAGCCACTGCTGTGGAGCAGGTGCCACGATGCGAGGCGAGCGCTGCACAGGGGTCCAGGAGGCTTCCGAGGGATCCTCACCTCGGGGGAGAGGAGAGGGACGCCTAGAGGGATGAGCATGAAGATGATGTCGAGAGTTGGCGAGTCAGTGGACCCGCCTCCTCTCTATGATTGTAATGTTTGTGACAGCTTATGTAGACTTATGAGTGATTTGATTTTCTGTTGTTTGTTTGTTTTCTTGCGCGTCCCTTCTTCCCTACGCTCTTTGTACTGTTCTCATGTGATGTGTCTGCCGACATCCTGCCCTAGACGGAGGATGGCATCTTGCTGCGACTATTCTTTCACGGGAATCTGTCGTCAAGGTCAATGATGACAGCTTAGGCCTCTTCTCCCAGATGATTTTTCAAACTTTGCGGATGGCCTCCACGTTATGACAGGGCGCCGCAGGGAGCAGGTCATCATATTACACCGTCCGATCCATCACCTTGTGCGGGTGGTGAAGTGACTCATGGGACCGTAGGGGAGGCGCCCTATTGTGAGGGCTATCGTTGGAGGCAATCTTGGCCCACACTTCTCCCATTTCTACATATACCTTCCTCTTTTGTTCTTCCAGGGGCATCGAGGGCTAACTTGAAGGGTACTATGAGGAACTCAGAATTCCGGATGGAGGGCGAATCTTCCCACTCCTCGAAGAGAAGCAGATCCAGCGGTAGCAGTTCCAGGAAACTCTCGGACCTCGAAGGGCAGTTCAGCGAGAGGACCCAGTCGCAACTCGTAAGCTAGCTTTCCCCCCCTTTTCTCATTCTTTCTTCCTTCCTCTTGACAACACCCTTCTCCATTTCTTATGCATGCACAGAGTGTGATGAAATCACACATTTCATGGGAGTTAGCAGTGGCAGCATACAGGGGTCTCCAGATTTTAGAAGGCCAGGCTAGACGTGATGGGATTTGGTGCCTTTCTTCGGATCGAGCCGATCAAGCTCGACCTGGCCCTTATCCAAGCCTTGTGCGAAAGATGGGACCCAGTAAGTCGGGCATTCTGATGCCATGGGGGCACATGGTGCCCAGTCTAGAAGATGTGGTCCGAATCACGAGCCTCAAAGTGGATGGTGAGGCAGTGACCGGCGTCACCTATGCGGATTACCGAGAAGGCGCCCAGAAGCTACTGGGGTTGGATTTAGACAGTCGGAAGCACATATCAGTAGCTAGGGCGTCTATCATGGGGGCATTAGGGCTCACTAATACTCGTCGACGGGACGACGAGTCCTCGAAGAATTTATGAAGAGGATGGAAAGGGGATGTCGTGCTGTGTATTGCACAGATTTTGACAATTGGGAGAGATCTAATATGGATTTGAGGAGATTTCTCCTCTTTTTCCTGGGAAGATTGATACTGAGCTCGAAAGGAGACGGCATCCATTGTCGTTTCCTAGGGCTGCTATCTGACCTCGAAAGAGTAGGACAGTACGCCTGGGGAGCTGCCATGCTAGCGCACTTATTTACGGGCCTGTCCCAAGAGGCAGATCGTGAGATGACTGTGAGTGGGTTCACACCACTTATCCAGGTATTTTTTTTGTTTATTTTTATTATATATTTTTGTGTTTATTTGTAATAGTCCACTTGAGGCATTGACGGCATATGATGATGTAGCTGTGGAGCTATTATTACCTCCCGATGGGGAGAGCTCGGCATTGGCGACCAGCGATGGTGCCGTTAGCCAGGCGGTGGCAACCGATCATGGGTGCAGCGCCTGTAACCTACCAGCTGATGGTGCTAAGGCGCGAGCTACAGGAATTCCCTGCAGCGATGGTGGGATTATATATATATATATATATATATATATATATATATATATTTAACCAGCTAAACGGGTATGTACAACCTCACCTAGGTAAACTGGAGACCCTACTCAGGCATGGTCGATGCCGATCAACCATGGGTTTTAACAAGTCGTGCCCGGTTCGGACGGGAATTGTGGATACACTGCCTAAATGAAATCGAGCCGCTTCGGCTACGATTGGTTATGAGGACCCTAGGGCTGGCCCAGGAATGGGTGGATACGACTGCGCCACCTCGCGTTGGAAGAAAGACACGGGGACCGGCAACTTGCGTTGATTGGCGTGTGCGGTTCCCCGAACAGTATGAAGACTGGCAACGAGGTGGCACAATCGTGGAATCACATGCGCAGGATAGTGAAGACTATCTGCGTCTGTATAAGACAATGTACGCAGAGCGGCTCCAACCCCGGGGACTTGTGGAGGTGGGTCTCCTTTTTCCTCTTTTCTCCTTTCTGTGGATGCTGACTCCTATGGTTGTAGGATGTCCGTGATACCATGATAGCGGACTTGCGATCACGCCTGGCAGAAACGGAGCAACAATTGGGCGACACCCGTGGAGCCTTGAGCGCTTCGGTAGGTGTATGTACAATGCGCACTCCTAATTAAAACTCTAGATTGATGGCGTTCGGCCGCTAATTTTCATCCCATGTGGTTATAGCGCGCTCAGATCGATGCGGCTTCGTCAGCGATGGGAGGAGGCGGCGTCTCTTCCAGCTTATGGATCCCCGCCTCAGAACTTGATTTGCTTCACGAGCAACTTGCTCGGACTACGCAGCGTGCCGCGGAGGCAGAAGGAATGCTCTCTATACATGTAAGAGTTTCAGTGTTGAGTTCTCCTTGTTTATGCCTTGCCACATATCTGAGATAGTATATCTGGCAGGAAAAGGAGACGCGAGAGGTACTTGCCCATGCTGCACAGAGAGAGGCTAGAATAGCAGAGCTGGAGGAGGAATTACGGCGTCGTCCTGATGACGATTCTTCCAGGGATGCCATGGAGCTGAGAATCACCCTTCAATTGGAGAGGGAAGACCGTGAGAGAGAACGGGCAGAGAAAGAGAGGGACAGAGAAAGAGAGAGAGCCGACAGATTAGCTGAAAGGGAGGAGCGAAGGGTCATGGAGGCCCAGTTGTTCGAACTCCGAACCAGCCTTGGCCTCGCTGAACAATGGCTGAGAGATGGTGAGGAGCGCTACCGAAGAGCACGAGAGCGTGGCTTTCGTGTCAGTAGCTCCTTTGCTGCTCCCACGGATCAGCGCCGGGGTGTGGGAATGGGAAGAGGTGTACAGAGCGGTAGAAGTACCGCTTTTCGTAGTTGGGTAGCACCCTTGAGGGCGTTTTGCCCTGAGAGTGGCGGGACAAGTAATGTAGAGAGAGAAGGTGGAGCTTAATGTACAATTCCTTATTTAAGAATGGAATAAAAGGTATGATTTTGTTTGATTTTCATCTCACTCTTGCTATCTTGAATCCCTGCACGCATCACTGAAACAAACAGGTCAGTATCTCTGTTCTGACTTGGCCCCTTGCTCAATAAGCAGGTGTTCACTTCAACTGTCCTTGATAATGGGTCAAGGGGCCAAGCCTTTATTAACGAAGGCAAGGGAAAGATGCGATAATGATGAATGTGACAGACAAGCACACTAATGCAAGCGGAATTTAAAAGTGAAATGCTGCATACAAATGCAATCATGCGAAATGATTTTTTTTATTTTTCTGGCATTTTTTGTTGTTGTCTTTGTTATCATTCTAATTTTTTTTGTTTTCCAAATATCTACGTTTTCTCTTTTTTTTATCATTTTTTTGTCGCTAACGCCTGATGAGCACCCATATGGCACCTAACCTTCATGAGAACAGGGGTTTCTTACTAACCTCCCAGGTATCCTAAGTGCACATCTAGGTTGATTTGGGCCTCTAGACCCCTCGAATGATAATCCCGCCGGCTAAGACTTACCCTGATGACAATACCGCCATGCCATGCTTAGGCTCCCAGTTGCTTCCGACCACAGGGATTCGCCCAAAAGGTGTTCGAGGTAAATGATTTGCCCGACCCGGGTCTGTTTCCTCACAACTCTAGATGGTATATGATGGAACACCCTGGAACCCTAACGACCAACCGCGCGACGCTGACCCGAATCAGACGCCGTCGCACCCAGAGGTGACGCGCTTGCATTGGCCTAAGCCCAAGGTTAAACAAGAAGACACCCAGATGGTAAACAGGGGTCTTGACCAGCCAAAAACCAGAGACTCCTTCGCAGCGATAGCTTCTGCTTTTCAAAGTAGGCAACCATATGTTTGTATTAAAATAAGGTCACAAACCTTGGCGGGTTTCGCCCTTCAGACATTCCGTCGAGCTTTCACCTTTAAAGGAAGAAGGAAGAGCGTAGGGGATAAACCTCTTGAGAGGATCGGCAAAACCGTTAACCCGGCGAGCCAATAAGGGCCCATTTAACTCTTTCCTTTCAGACAACTTCGGACCAAATCCCGAGCATTTACATTCCATGACCCCTTTTGTGGATTCAGACTTTTGCTTTGAGGGGTTTCATTTATCGCATCAGGCACGGTTACGACCAGGCTTTTCTCTTGATTTTAATTTTGTGTTTCTTTTTTCGAGGAAGATATAGTCGTTTGACGTTTGTGAGCTCCCTTTCGTATGCCTGCGGGGACACTGCCCTCTTCTCGTGCTCTGATCGATGCTCGAGGAAATGGATCCTACTCTTGCCCTTGGAGGTTTGAGTTTTGGTTTCTCATGCTCAGCGTTTTAAGGGCGCCGACTGTCTCATTTGGTCGAAGAGAAAAGAATAAAGATTACAGCTTCCGGAGATCTTCTGGTGAGGCCCCACCGTAGGTGATGCTACCAACTTTTTTGGATAAAATACATAAGTGAGTACATGTTGGCTTCCTTCGAGCGAGCATAGGCCGACGTGGCCGGACAGGGATCTCCACGGTTCTGGCAAACCAAGACCCGGTGCCTACCAAGCCTTATTGGGCCCTATCCTAACATGAAGGTTGGATGCAGAGATTTAACTACACGGTGACCACCAGGCATCGACATTTTGAATTTTCCATATTTTTCGTGATTTTCAATATTTTTATTGTTTTTGATGTTTTTTGTCTTTTCATCATTTTTTTATTTTTTTATTTTTTTTGACGTTTTGGCACTATGCTAAGGGTAGTACCTTTTAAGATAAAGCCCATTTCAAGGGTGAGATAACTCGGTCCCCTCGGCGTTGATTAGCTTGTAGGCGTTGCCGGGGTACACGGCTTGAATTACAAATGGTCCTTCCCAATTGGGTTGGAGCTTAGAACGCGGCCCTCCAGGTTTGACAAAAATTCGTTTTACGACCATCTCACCGATTTTAAATTTTCTCTCAACGACTTTCTTTTGGTGAAAGCGAGCGAGTCTATTTTGATACATACGCGCATGCTCGGCAGCGGCCAGCTGCTTCTCATCCAAGAGTTCCAACTGGGCGAGGAGTGAATTACGACGGTCGTCGAGGGGAAATCCCTCGTCCAATTGTACCCTGAGAGAAGGGATCAGAGTCTCGTACGGGACTACCGCTTCCATACCATAAGTAAGGGCAAACGGAGTCTGCCCGGTGGGGGTACGGATTGAAGTGCGATAGGCCCATAGAGCTTCGGTAAGCTTTTCTGGCCAGTCTGAAAACTTACTGGACTCGTAGGTTTTCTTGATGATTTTGATCAATGTTTTATTGGTGGCCTCCGCTTGGCCATTACCTTGTGGGTAATAAGGCGATGAATGATGCAATACAATTGCGTACCTTTTGCAGAGGTCCTAAAGGTCCTGAGAAATGAACTGTGGCCCATTGTCGGTGATGATTGTGCTTGGGACGCCGAACCTGGCGAGGATGTTCTTCATGATGAACTTGCAGACTGTTGACGCCTTGATTTCCATGTAAGCTTCGACTTCGGCCCATTTGGTGAAGTATTCCGTCGCAGTAAGGATGAAATATTTCTATTTGGTGAGGGAATTGGGATCACCTAGGGGACCGATGATGTCGAATGCCCACATGGAGAAAGGCCATGGGGAGGATATTGGATGAAGTGAGGAAGATGGTGAATGGATTTTATCGGCGTGAAGTTGACACTTGACACACCTACGGACATAGGCGGCACAATCCTCTTCCATAGTGGGCCAGTAAAAGCCTTGCCTAATGATCTTCTTGGCGAGCATCTGGCTATTCACGTGGCCACCGCACACACCCGAGTGTGCTTCTTCTACGCATTTCCAAACCTCATTGTCGTCAAGACACCTTAACAGAACGCCAGTAAGGCTCCTCCTATAGAGTAGATGTAATATCCCGGACCTTTCGGATCCTTCTTCATGGGTCCCGGATCTGGTTTTCGGAGCGTCCGGCTCTGTTGTGTTCGAAATTTTGTTTTGGACATCTTTCGTGTTCGGATCGGCGCGATCCAGAGTCGTTTCGGAGGCCCGGAGGCGTTCCGCGGCTTTTCCGCGTGTGTTTTCCGATTCCCGGCGTGTGTTTCGGCTTTTCCTTCGGACGCTCGCTGCGGGTTAACTGGGCCGTTCACCCGGGCACGAGTGGTACCGTTGCGATCGGTGCGTTCCGAGGATTCCAGAAATGTATTTTTCTATTTTTCGGTATTTTTCCGAAAATTCGGATTTTCTATAAATCCTAATCCTTTTTCTTTTCTTTTTCCCTTTTCTCTTTCTTCTTCCTCTCCCTCTCTCTCTCGCGACCGTGAGCCCCCTCTCTCTCCCTCTCTCCCATTCGGACGCGGCGAACCCCTCTCCGACTACGGACGGCGGCGGGGCGACGGCGCGGACGCGTGGGCGACGGTGAGGCGATCTCGTGGGCGTGCGGCGAGCGTGGGAAGCGTGGGGAGTTCGTGAAGCTTCGAGCATTCTTCGTGATTCGTGATCGATCCGGCGGAGCATTCGCTCCATCGAGGTAGGGTGACGTTCCTTAGCCTCATGCCGTTCTTTTCCGTGATTTATAGGCCGCGGGGAGACCGAGAGGGGATCATTTGAGCGTTTTTGGGTTTTTCCATGATTTGGGGAGAGCTCGCCCGATCTATGGATTCAATGCATGGATTCGTGTTTTGAGGGCCTAGAATCATGCTAGGGGTCCCCAGGGGTCTTCCCCTTTATTTTCCCCCTCTCCTATGGAGGTATGGGGGCGTGGTTAGAATTTTTGGGCGTTCTTACCGTTTTCGGCCGCGGACTGAGAACGCGCTATACTCCAGTAGCGCGTTCTTGGAGGTCGCGCCGCCCCGACCGAGCGCGTTCATCGGAGAAGATGAACAGGAGGCGGTTCCTGTCGCGCTATGGGGTCATAGCGCGATGGTCCTTGTCGCGCTAGGGTTCCCTAGCGCGATGGTCCCTGTCGCGCTGGGTATCCCTAGCGCGATCAGGTCGTTGTTGGGTATCCCTAGCGCGATCTTGCCTGTTGTTGGGTGTTTCTCTTGGGCCGTGTGTGCGCCCCGGGCACCCCGTGGAGTTCCGTGACCGTGTCTTTGGGGTCCGGAAGTCCCGTTTGCCTCGGTTAGGCGTTTGACCGTGGGCAATGCGTCTGTTTCTTTTCCGACCGTGGTCACCGTGCGACGGGGCTGGTGCGTGGGGTGATTCCCACACGTTGTCGGATTCGGACGTCGTTTTCCGTTGACTCGAGAGTCTACTCCTTCAGTGACCCTCCACTAGTCGTAGCCTACTAGTACGCGGGTGCTAGTCGCACCAGGGAGTGGTGTACGGGCCGACCTTTCGAGACGGTTTGTGGACCGGTTACCGTTGGGCCCCACGTCTTGCAGCCAGAGTCCGGCTGAGGGGAAAACCGGTCAAAGGGCCAGACCTGGGACGCGTGGTCTGTGTGTGCACACGTGGTTGGGGGCGGTTGGACCCACGTCGACGGGCGTGACCCCAGCTAGTCACTTGTTTGTGGTTACTTGTACGGTGTTCGCGCCTCGGGTAGGACCTACCACGTCAGGCGGTTCACCTGCGGTGCGGTGTAAGACGTCAGGGGACGCTACCGGCTGTGCTTCTAGTGGGTGGTACTCCTGTCGAGTACGGAGTGTCAGACTGTCAGTTGTGTGTTTCCGACCTTCGGGTTTTGACGGTTCGACCGTTGAGTTTCGGTCTTCTCGTACCGTGGCACGTGTGTCGGTTTGTGTGCCGTAGGGTCTAGTTCTGTAGAGTACAGGGCTTTCCTTTCCGAGGTACTTTCCTACCGCTAGAGTAGTGGTTTCTCGTTTTTCGAGGTAGGGTTCGAGTGATCCCTACTGAGTCTTGTTCTGAGACTCATTCCCTACGTGTTTTCACCGTGTTTCAGGTGAGGCGCCACCTTCGGGGAGCGCGTCAGGAGCGCAGCGTGGTGCGGGTGCCCAGAGGTAGTGCCAGAGGTCAGAGCCGGGGGATGCCCCGTGTAGCTGTACTTTTCTTTCTTGTCACTGTACTAGTCGTGGACTGCTGTTATTATTGTTCTTTATTGTGGACCATGTAAATTGTTAATTTATTTCCTGCTTAATATTATAACTGTTTAATATCTGCAATTATCTGCGATGCTTATGTAGTTTCCACACCATCCTTTTAACCCTTCCGAGTCTTCGGACTCGTGGGTGGCGGTACGAGTCTCGGGTTATCGGGCCTTCCCGGTAATCGGATTCTCGGGTCGTTACAGCTGGTTTCAGAGCGCGGTTGTGGAATTACATGAGAATCATAGGTAATTGTAGTGGTCCACTAGTCCACAACGATGATGTACATGTGACGCTGGCATTGGGCACCGCATGTTTTATTCTGACATTGCCGTTTCCGTGTTTTCTGTCTTGTGCTTCAGGAGCGAGGATGGCGCCGAGGAGGAGTTCTCGCTCTCAGCAGGGGCAGTCGGCTGGAGGTCAAGAGATCCAGCAGGGGGTCCAGAGGGACCAGGAGGAGCATAGCAAAGTTCCGGGAGCTACCGAGGCCGCGGATGCTGCGAGGGCTCCGGGGGCCGAGGATTTCTTCCGTGGCATGTACCATCTCATGGCTCAGCAGTTTGGCGGAGAGACTGCTGAGGGCTCGTCAGCTAGGGGTGGGCCAGGCCGAGCGGTGAGGGACTTCATGCAGTTCCATCCACCTTACTTTAGCGGCCAGGCAGACCCTGATGCGGCTCGTGATTGGCTCGATGAGATGGAGCGGGTGTTCAGTTCTGCGAAGAGTACTGCCGAGGACAGAGTGGTGTTGGCCTACAACCAGTTGCAGGGTACGGCTCGGAGGTGGTGGTCTTCCGAGTGGAAGACGTCCTTTCAGCTTCGTCCACTTGAGCAGGTCGAGTGGGATGACTTTGTCAGTGCTTTCGAGCGTACGTACTGTCCAGATGTTGTTGCTACGCAGCGGATGCGGGAGTTTCTGGAGCTGGTGCAGGGTGACATGTCCGTGTTGCAGTATAGGGCCCGATTTGTCGAGCTGGGTCGGTATGCACCTCATATCATGGAGCATGAGAGGGTGAGGACGACGCAGTTTGTGCAGGGCTTGAGGTTGGAGCTGAGGCACCATTTGATCGCGAATGGAACCACTGATCTAGAGACGGCGTCTCGTGTTGCGATTTCCTTGGAGATGGATATGCAGAGGACTCGAGGACCGATCAGCCAGGGGCAGTCTGTGTCAGGTCGCAGCCAGCAGTCGGCTACCCAGCAGCAGGGTTCCTTCCAACATGCGATGAGTGGTTCAGGAGTGCCAGCACATGCAGCTTCGGTGACAGGATCTGCGTCCTTCGGCTCGAAGGTCAAAAAGTTCTTCAAGAAGGGGTTCGGCAAGAAGAAGTCCAGAGATCAGGGGCAGGCTTCATCGGGCAGTGTACATCAGCCGATTCCTTTGCAGCGTCAGGGATCAGTGGGTGGATCGCGAGGACCTTGTCCACGGTGTGGTGGGACCCACCCAGGCAGGCAGTGCACGGCGCCGATTATCTGTTTTTGGTGTGACCAACCAGGGCACATGGCGCGTGACTGTCCTCAGAGGCCGCCGCAGCAGCAGGTTCCCCAGCAGCAGCAGCAGCAGGGACAATATCCGCCACTACCCAGGTCAGCTAGCGTGGGAGGCAGGCAGAGGGCTCGTGGCCAGATCACGCACTTGACCAGGGCAGAGGCAGTGGCGTCGCAGCTCGTGGAAGGTACCGTTCAGATTTTGGGTTGTGCGGCTCGAGTTTTATTTGATTCTGGCGCGTCTCATTCGTTTATTTCGGAGGATTTCGCGTCGAGCGTCGAGGAGCCGGTGACCCAGTTGTCCTGTGATTTGGCAGTGGAGTTGCCTTCGGGTGATTTTATGGTCACTCCGTATTGCTTCGACCAGGTTCCGGTGTGGATCGATGGGCGGAGTATGCCAGGCAGGTTGTATGCGTTGCAGCTTCGGGATTACGACGAGATTCTAGGCATGGATTGGCTCGAGACTCATGGAGCGGTGGTGGATTGTGGGATGAAGAGGGTCTACTTCCAGCATCCGAGCAAGCGGACCTTCTATTTCCAAGGTATCCGTTCCGCCTCTTCTCGATTCCTTATCTCTGCTATTCGAGCCCGTCGGTTGCTTGATTCTGGTTGTCAGGGTTTTCTCGCGTCCGTGGTTGTGTCTGACCGGATGGAGCCGGATGTCGAGGACATTGCGGTGGTGTGCGAGTTTCCCGATGTTTTTCCTGAGGAGTTGCCTGGATTACCTCCCCAGCGGGAGATCGATTTCGTGATCGAGGTTGTACCTGGTACGGGACCTTTGGCGAAGGCTCCCTACCGTATGGCCCCCGCTGAGTTGAGGGAGTTGAGGGCGCAGTTGCAGGAACTGTTGGCCAAGGGGTACATTCGTCCGAGCTTTTCCCCTTGGGGTGCGCCCGTGTTGTTCGTGAAGAAGAAGGACGGTAGTCTGCGGCTATGCATTGACTATCGGCAGCTGAATGAAGTGACCATTAAGAACAAGTATCCGTTGCTGCGGATTGATAATTTGTTCGACCAACTTCAGTCTGCGCGAGTGTTTTCGCGGATTGATTTGCGGTCCGGTTACTATCAGCTGAGAATTCGCGAGTCCGATGTGGAGAAGACTGCGTTCAGTACGAGGTACGGGCATTATGAGTTCTTGGTGATGCCGTTTGGGCTCACCAATGCCCCAGCAGCCTTCATGGACTTGATGCAGAGGGTGTTTCATCCGTATTTGGACCAGTTCGTGGTCATCTTCGTGGATGACATCCTTGTTTATTCGCGGTCTGCTGAGGAGCATGCGTACCATTTGGGTATGGTGCTGCAGACGTTGCGAGATCACCAGTTGTATGCGAAGCTCAGCAAGTGCGAGTTTTGGCTCAGCGAGGTGCACTTTCTGGGGCACGTGATTTCTGGTGATGGCATTTCCGTGGATCCCGCCAAGGTCGAGGCTGTGATGCAATGGCCGAGGCCGAGGTCGGTGACGGAGATCCGGAGTTTCTTGGGGCTTGCGGGTTATTATCGCCGGTTTATCCAGGATTTTTCCCGCATTGCGACCCCGATGACGAGGCTCACGCGGAAGGATGTGCCTTTCGTTTGGTCCGAGGAGTGTGAGCAGAGCTTCAGTGAACTGAAGAGGTTGCTCACCTCGGCTCCGGTGTCGGTTTTGCCTTCTGGATCAGGAGGTTTTGTGGTGTGTACAGATGCTTCCGGCGTTGGACTGGGTGCTGTTTTGATGCAGCATGGTAGAGTGGTGGCTTATGCATCTCGGCAGCTAAAGCCCCATGAGGAGAACTACCCTACCCATGATCTTGAGTTGGCGGCGGTGATCTTCGCGCTGAAGATCTGGAGGCATTATTTGTACGGTGAGAAGTTCGAGGTGTTCACTGACCATCAGAGTTTGAGGTATGTGTTCTCGCAGAGAGATCTGAACCTCAGACAAAGGCGTTGGATGGAGTTCATGAAGGACTATGACTTCACCCTGTCTTATCAGCCGGGCAGGATGAATGTCGTCGCCGATGCCTTGAGTCGGAAGGTGGCGGTCAGTACCTTGATGCTGAGGAAGTGGAGGCTCTGGGAACAGGTGCCCGAGGTATCTTTCAGGCTCAAGATTCCCCAGGAGCGAGGGTTGGCAGTGCTTGTGAGTCTGACTGTCACTCCTGCTATCCGTCGTCAGGTGACAGAGGCTCAGCATGCGGACCCTGAGTTGCCCCGGATTCTGGCTATGGCTGACGTAGAGCTCAGCGAGGACGGTGCTGCGAGGTTTCGTGGCAGGTTGTACGTCCCAGCGGAGGAGCAGGTTCGTCGTGCGGTGTTACGCGAGGCTCATGGGAGCAGGTACACTGTACACCCGGGTGCGACGAAGATGTATCGGAACTTGCGGAGGCAGTTTTGGTGGCCTGGCATGAAGAGAGATGTCGCGGAGTTTGTGGCCAGGTGCCTGATCTGTCAGTAGGTGAAGGCGGAGCATCAGCGACCAGGAGGTACTCTCCAGCCCTTGGATGTTCCTGCTTGGAAGTGGGACCACGTGACCACAGATTTTGTGGTGGGGTTGCCAAGGACCCCGAGTGGGCAGGACAGTATTTGGTTGCTGGTGGATCGGCTGACGAAGGTGACTCGATTGTTACCGGTCAAGGTCAGCTGGAGCGTGTCCAGGTTGGCTCGTCTGTATGTGGAGCGGATCGTGCCGTTGCATGGGGTTCCCATTTCGATCGTGTCGGATCGGGATCCGCGCTTCACTTCTGGATTCTGGAGGAGTTTCCAGCGAGCTCTTGGCACGGAGTTGGCATTTAGCTTGGCATATCATCCTCAGTCAGATGGTCAGTCTGAGAGGACCATTCAGACTTTAGAGGACATGCTGAGATCCTGCGGCCTGGAGTGGCAGGGGAGTTGGATTCATCACCTACCGTTGGTGGAGTTTGCCTATAACAACAGCTATCATTCGAGCATCGGCATGGCTCCTTATGAGGCATTGTATGGGCGTCCTTGTCGGACTCCACTTGATTGGTTTGAGGTGGGTGAGCATATTTTGACGGGACCGGAATTGGTGCAGCAATGTGTGGAGGTTGTGCACCTGGTTCGTCAGAACATGTTGGCGGCCCAGAGTCGGCAGAAGAGCTATGCTGACCGTAGGCGACAGCCTCTCGAGTTCGCCGTGGGCGATCATGTGTTCTTGAGAGTTTCTCCGATGAAGGGGGTGATGCGTTTTGGACGGCGTGGGAAGCTGAGTCCCCGCTACATTGGTCCTTTCGCGATTGTGGAGCGCATCAGTGAGGTTGCTTACCGGTTGCAGTTACCTCCTGAGTTGGCGTCGGTGCATGACGTGTTCCACGTCTCGATGTTGCGGAAGTATATGCCCGATGACTCTCATGTGCTCGAGTTTTCCGTTTGGCCTGAGGTGACTCCAGATCTTTCTCTCCCAGAGTTTCCGATCCGCGTGGAGGATAGGCGAGAGCAGCGCCTGCGGAACAAGGTTATTCCCTTGGTAAAGGTCGTGTGGCAACGACACTCTGGTGGTGAGGCTTCGTGGGAACGTGAGGACGAGATGCGTCAGCAGTTCCCGTATCTGTTTGAGTGAGTCTTCCTCTTCTTTCCCCGTTGGTTGTTCTCAATTTCGAGGACGAAATTCCTTAAGGGGGGAGGGCTGTAATATCCCGGACCTTTCGGATCCTTCTTCATGGGTCCCGGATCTGGTTTTCGGAGCGTCCGGCTCTGTTGTGTCCAAAATTTCGTTTTGGACATCTTTCGTGTTCGGATCGGCGCGATCCGGAGTCGTTTCGGAGGCCCGGAGGCGTTCCGCGGCTTTTCCGCGTGTGTTTTCCGATTCCCGGCGTGTGTTTTTTTTTTTTTTTTTTTTTTTTT